>JABFEA020000054.1:9245882-9272904 GCA_019775915.2 Cyphomyrus plagiostoma
CCTTTAAATCAGAGCTAGATAAGATTTTAACAACTCTGAGCTATTAGTTAAGTTCTCCCCAAGCGAGCTTGATGGACTGAATGGCCTCCTCTTGTTTGTATAGTTCTTATATTCTTATGTTCTTATGTTTGATAAATAGCTATTAAATCCTGGAAGATTTGAATTGTCAAAGAATAATTCTTCTCAAGTATAAATTTGGCACTTGTGATTTTCCTTTGGCTGATGAAGTTAAAACCATTACGTAGGAAAAAGCCTGAAAAAGGCATCAATTAATAGATAGGCCAGGTCAAAAATGCAAAAAACAACAACCAGTCAACCAAAAAGCACCAACCAGAAAATACAGGAAGGTATCAATGAACAAACAGGGCAGGTCAAACCTGTAACAAATGGGCAATTAAATGGCCAAGGACATTGATAGCTTAACAGGAAAAGTGGAGTTTGTGCCACAGCAACCGCCAACTTTTTAGGGAACGATGGCATTTAGTTTAATTCATTAAGCTGATTAGCTCCATTGTTTGCCATCTATTCTGTCATATACAGTAAGTAGTATGAAATTTCATACCAGGGAAGAAAAATCAGTAATTCAGCCATTGTCATTAAGACAAGGTACATGTACAATTAACTGTGTGAATCCTTGGGCAAAAGATCATACAAAACTCAACTGATGGTCTCAACCAATATGGCATGATGTCAACTCCTCTTTCCCTAATGCAATGCCACCACAGGATGAACAGGTGGGGCAAGTTGAACTTGGAAAAAATGACCAAGTGGTCAAAAAACCAACAGTTTCTAGGGCACCTTTAGCTACTAAGATTTGAACACTCCAATGCAGGACTTTCAGGTGAACTGACTGCTTTTATCTCTTCCACGACCTCAACTGTTTTTGGAGCAAAAAAAAAAAGACTGATTGTCTCTGCACTACACCTTTCTGCTGGGTGTTAAGGGATGGGGTTGAAGTGTGAAGTGGGATCATGACAGGATCATCTGGCTGATTGGGGACTCTGTTAGTTTTCTGAACATCTGTGTGGCTTCTCCTGTAAGGCTTGATATGGCTGATACTGTATTTATTTTTTAAAGTAGACCCCTTGTTACGTCTGTGTGTGTGTGTGTGTGGGTTTGTGTGTCCAGTCATTCTCCTCTCCAGATCCCATTCCGTCCAACTGCTGATTCCGGTTCCGCATTTTTCATCTCCCCACAATCGCCGTGCCAAAACTGGATGGACTGGTTACCTCGCCTCGTTCCCGTTTCCCGCCTCTCCAGCCCCGGATCAATAAAAGACGCCTGCACACCCCATCTCCCCAGCTTTTTGCTCGTGATTAGTGTTTTCCTTGCCTTTGCTCATTGTATTTTTCTTGATTTACTGTTACGACCCGTTTTCGGCTTTAGACTCGCGTTTTTGGTTTTCGATTTGGATTTGGCTACTCGGTTTAGACTTGATTACCCGTGTTTTGACTATTGCCTGATTATTGACGATTCTTAGGATTTCAGTTTGGATTTGGTTGCCTGCTTTGTCACTGTACTTTTGTCTGTGTATGGGTGTAAGGGTTGTAGGGAGTGACTGCCATTTGTTTTCTGCGTGTACGGCGTTTTTTTGTCTCTGTTTTGTGATAGTAAGGGTTAGGATAGCGTTTGTCTTTTGTTTCACTTTTCTTTCGGGTTAGGGAAGATCGTCGGTACGCGGATAGTTAGTCACTTGGTTTTGTTTATTGTGTTGGCCTGTGTCACTCCTGAAGTTCCCCTCTTTCTCCAAATACACATTATATACAGTGGTGATATCAACGCCTTGTGTGATAATTTTTCCTTTTCCCCCCCTGACCTTTATCTCTGTTCACGCCCCGTCCCTAGACCGGGACATAACATATGAAATGTACATAATTCATGGGGCAAACAAGTCTGGTACAGTCCATGGAGTGAGCATAGTACGATCCAAGGAGTGTGTTTGGTTTGCTCCTTAGCATGAGTGTGTATGTTCCTTAGTGTGAGTTTGGTACAGTCCTTAGGTGAATTTGATGTGGTCCTTAGACTGAGTTTTGTATGGTCCTTAGAGTGAGTGTGTCTGTTATTCTGAGTACGTTTGGCATCATCCTTAGAGTGAGCTTGTGTCCTCGTTATGATGACTTTCACATCACTTAGAGCGAGTACATTGTCGCTTTTCTCAGTCATTCCCATTTTAACTATTAGTGAACGGGTATATCCTGGCCCTCTCCCAGTTGGACCAGTGAGACATTTGCAGAAAAAAGACTGCACTCCAAACTCAAATGTTATCTCTTCCCATAATGCAAAAGCCTTATGAATTCCTTGGCTGTTGGCAACAGGACCGGGATTAATCTTTAACAGGGATTGGATGATTATTTTTGTAGCAAAAAAATCTCTTTCATTCCGTTTAAAGGAACCCAAGTCTAAGATAAGATTATCCTACCTAAAACAAACAGTCACAGAGAAATGGAGCCGCTTGTCCGCCGAGACCTCATTGTTCACGTAACAGTGAAGCCTGCTTTATACAATGCTTTGCATAATGCGAGATAAACACCTCCCATTTACATGCAGTTTACATAACCATGAAGTAGACGTTCAGTGTTGAGCAGCAGCTGGAAAACCGTGCCTGTGCCACTCTCGGCAGCACGGAGCCAGAGACGTGTCTGCGAGAGAGTTTGATTATTAAGTATCTGCTGTTATTTTTTTTTACAGAGCATTTCTTTAAATTGCAAAGGATGTCGCACCTTCTGCCACTCGTGTTGTTTAGCATCCGACGGCGTGAATAACGCAGAAATGCATCCTCACACACGTGTGGTGTGACAAAAGCCGGCGATCACCTCGGCCGCTCTTCTGAGGCCTGAGCTCAGCCTCGATGGACGCTCTGTGATGGCCAGCCATCGATTCTAACCAGTATCTGGTCAGTATCGGGTCACTTTCCAATACCGGCTCGCTTGGACCTCATTATTACAGGACCGGTCGCTCGTGGAATGCTCCTCATGTCGTCACGGCAATTACGGAATGTGCAAAGAGGGCGTTAAATAGCTGTGGCATACCCTCACTGAGGATGCTCTTATGGGAAATATGTAAAAAAACAGCCATAGCAGCTGAAAACTCACTAGACCCCCAGGCTGCAGGTCCACACCTTCTCCTCCACCTAGTCTAGGCTGGAGACGCAAACAGGCATCGCTCAGCTACCTGCACAGTTCCCCCCCAACACCCAGACCAAGAAAGGGCTATGACGGCATGATTCATCATAGGATCCTTTTGTCAAATTAAAAATGTTTTGTTTTTTGTTTTTCATTCTTTCAGGCAGTAGCATGACGATTCTGTCAAGCAGGGGGGGACCCTCTGTCGTTCCATCTCCATGGTGATACGACACGGTTTCGCTACCATCACTCAATTCCGGGCTGTTTTCTAATTATGTCATAATCTGAATTAACGCTCTCCCTGTCGGTGCAAGTGGCAGGCCTGGGCTCACTAGGGTAGGGTCTGGCCGCGTGATATCGTTACGTTCTGTGGTACCCCGTATGTACCGTGAGCGGATTGATGAGCCACTGTGTCTTCTAGGACTTGGATCTCACTAGGATTCTCTGGTGAGAATAAGGCAGGAGTGAGGTATGTCTCTGGGCACTTAATCGAGCAAATAGGGAGGCGGGGGGTTGCAGTTAGACGGCTGGACATCTGCTCAGCGAGGGGTACCCAGCCGGAACTGTTATCTGTACCAGGGCCTGGGAAAAGGCAGCCAGGTTAGGCTGTGAATCGATTACCGTTTTCCGGCAGCTCCTTATGGAGGCATGTTACAGTTTTCTGACAGACAGATCGGCTGTCTGTACCTCCCCCCCCCCCCTTGATCAATTCACTTCCTCTGTAACAGAGGTAATTTGGGGCCCTTAAGCAAGTCCTTGTTGTGCCTGTAGCTAAAGCCGGCCCTGCCCACCACCAAGACGGAGCCCAGAACCTCCGGAACCAGTCGAACTCTTCCAGGAAAATGCAAATAGCTTCGAAGAGTTGTTTAGAAAATTCCGGATTCCTTCGCCCTGATGAATCGTACCCGACCTCATTTTCCTGGTATATGACCTGAGAGAAAAAAAAAACGAAAGGCTGGGAAAAAAAGCAAGGTTTAAAAAGCCGCATAGAAGAAAAATGGGCTTGGGCAGGGAAAGCTCACCTGTGGCCGCATACGTGAGGACACTGCGGGCACCCGCATGGACGTCTCTCCCCTGCTTCCTCAAGCCCCCACTCCCAGAGCATTTCAAAATACAAGTCTTCCATTATACCTTTGCCCATTCATCATACACGTGTATTTATTTATTTATTTACTACTTAGAATAAAATTTCAGCCACGATTGTTTTTCTCCTGGTGACATATCTCTTGTGTTTCTGGGATGCTATTAAACTTACACACGGAAGCATTTATTGCCCCTGATTCCGCCTCACTTTAGGATATTAAATCCACACCGATTGGTAGCCAGATAATCTGATGGGACCTTTAATAGGGTGACACCACAGCGAGCAATATTAGGCTGTTTGCTGTAAATGTAGATCGTGATTAAATTATCAGGCCTTTTGTCTGTGTGTGTGTGTGTGTTTCGATAAACTCAATTCTATAAAAATCTGTGAAAGCAATAAAAAAGTAAAAAATGCCTTGTCTTGTATTTTGTTTGGTTATATTTGTTAAAGGTAGGGCTGGGTAGGGGATAAGGTTGTCATTGTTGGGGTTAGGGTTATGCCCATAAGGAGTCCCCACAAAGATATATGTACCTTATTTCTGTGTGTGTGTGTGTGTGTGTGTGTTTTTACTATGTGTCTGATTTAAAGCCTCAACAAAATCTCCAGATGGTGTGATTGCGCACTATAAGTTAATGTGCTATTTTATTTCCCGACTCTGGCTGTGGTTCAGACGGAATTAAAACAGCCCCTGATTTATAAACACCTTCATCTCCAGTAAAACCCGCTTCCATTAGACGGCACCGAGGCAGAGAGACTCCCGTATCCCTGCCTTTGTGAGCAGGAGAGGCTCCAAGATCTTTCCAGAGCTGTTCGTCCGCCCTGCAGACATCGCTAGCTTATTCCATTATCGTTCATTGTGACCGCAGGCGCGTACCCGCCGCCCCGCACGAGGGACAGACGGCGCATCACTGCGACACGGTGAATATCTCCCTTTAATATTTGATCGCCATTGAAAAGGTCAGGCTTGGCGGGCACTGGCGGCCTGCCTGGCGAATCCTCGCCCGCCAGTATGTGCCATGTTTAAAGCTGCCTTCTCCAAACCTGACAAGGCAGCGGGAGAGATGGGGAGGAGGAGCGGGGTTCATCGAGGTGACTCTCCGTCTGGTTCTTTCAGAAGATTCCTCTCTCTCTGTCTATCCCTGCACTCAGCCTGTGGCTGTCGCACACTGTGCGCACTGCCAGTCCATCTGTGTGCATTAAATTATTACCACAGAAATACTTCTATTACTCGCTAACCTTGTTTCATTGCTGTCCGCTGCTAGGTTCTCCACACATTAGCTGCCTTGTCAGAGGACACATTTTCAGCAGAGAGGGTAGAGACTTCTCCTCCTAGTCAAGTGTGTTTCTTAGCTAAATGGATTGTCTCTCTCTCTCTCTGTGGCTGTCCCTCATGTGAACATCGCAGATTCCTCGCTTCTTAGCCGTGCGCTCGGAAAAGTGCCGTCGAATATTCATACAGTAAATTTCTCATAGCATGTTTTGCCAAGGCCCTGTCATGGGATTCCACCTGAGATTACTACTCTTCATGGTTTCCCCGCTGATAAATCTTGTGTTACACTTCGACATGTCACTGATAGGCTTCTGTGGCCGTTAATGGCGGAGAGCAGGATTCTTCCGGAATAGGAATGGCATCAGGGCTGACTGGATAAAAATAAAGCAGAGCAGTACATGGCTCTAAAGGACTAGCTCCTGGCAGTTTTACTTAAACAAAAATGTTCTGAGGGCAGAACAAAAAATGATTGGTTCAGTGAGAGAACCAATGAGATTGTAGAGGAGGTGGGTCCAAACGACTAAAGAAGGCCGGACCTAGACATCTGATTGATTGGTCCTGCCTCCTGTAGTTGCTTGGATTCATCTGCTCTATAATGTGATTGGTTCAGAAAGATAACCAATCATTTTTCGTTCTGTCCTCAGAATATTTTTGTGCAAGTAAAACTCTCATGAGCGAAGAACTAAGGCCTCACTTTGAGGATGTTCTAGCTAATGCTCAGACTGGACTGATGGTCAGATTTTTTTTTGTTAAATGAGGTTTATATTACGTGTGTTAAATTACGTTTCTAGAAGTTAAAGGGGACTGAAAACTCCTTATTCCATAAACTCCCTGCAAAAGCAGTAATGTAATACTGATTAGATTAAGTGTTTAATTGTGTTGGGCAGAATTTAATTATGGACTGCACCTGTTTTTATGGAACACGTAAGAGCCTAATTAGAAGCTTATTAGTTAAAATTTAAAATGCTAAAGTACTTTAAGGATTTTGTTTTTGCAGAGCCTGATTCATTTTAGTTTGACTGGTTCTGGAAGTTTTTAATTGTTCAGTCAGGGTTGTTATGTTGCCCGGAGCGCCCTTGAAGCCGAATGGCGACCTTTAGATCCCCGTCAGCCGTGTGACCGTGTTTTCGACTGCATGCAATGAATGGTTACGACTAGAAGACAAGGCTTTGTTTGGTAAGATCTCTCTATGCATCCTTAAAATTCATATCACACATATATGCCAAGCTAGCTAAAAAAATCTGTTTTGACTCATTAAAGTGCTGGCAGTATATTGTAGTATTTATTTACCGTAACATCATCAGGATAGGTATTTATAAGCATGACAGTATGTGTGGGTTCTTAGTGACTGCAGTTGATTTTCACGTATGAGTATAGGAAGTTTAACAGCTATACATTCAGCTACTTTAACTGTCAAACAGACGGGAATAAACGAAGAATTCGCAGCGATTCAGCAGAAATTTTGACATCAAATATTGATGTGAATTTGTGTATTTTAAGAGCAATTTTGCAAATTTTAAGAGGTATGGTGTCATTGGACCGAGCACTGTAAGGTGATACACAGTCCCTAATAAAATATCCACTCACAAAGCTTCCATAATTTCCCCCCAGGACAGACTCTGGGTCTATTAAATCTGGGTCACGTTTGGTGCCAGGCTTTATAATCTCCCTGGTATCGCTGGTGCTTGTCGGTTTGCTGGAGTGCAGCTTGATTTGCACGAGCCTCTGGCTTTTCACGAGGGCCTTGGGGCCCCCCACAGCTGTAGGTTCCTCCTACGTGGCTGAGTTGCGCCCCCAGTCTTCAGTCAAGCTCACACCCCCCGTGCCAGTGATGCGGGAAGTCATCGGGGATTGTTGAAGCTAATGGTGAATCAGTTGGCCCCAGTGAAACCTCCACAAAGGGCCCAGGGCCCCTATAATTTAAATAGCAGTCTCTCAAGGGACATATTCCCTGCTGTGAGAGCCTGCGCGTGTGTCTGTGAGGGCGTGTGTCCATGAGGGTGTGTGTCTGTGAGGGCATGTGTCCGTGAGTGTGTGTGTGCATTTTGGGTGTTCGACCAGCCCCTGCTCTCCTTCTGTGGGGGTCTTTAATTTCCTCTGGTCCACATTCATCTGAAATCCATTGCTCCTGCAATCACACTCCTCTAGTTTCATCCTACAACAGAGCGATTCCGATCTGACCGAGCGGCTGAAATCGGTGCAGGCAGAGCTGTAGGCTGCCAGATTGTTATTCCTGCAGCTGACTGAGGCGATTTCCTTTTGTAAGGAAGAGGGGGTAACACAGTTTCCTGGTGATGGGGTAGACATCAGAAAGATTTGCTGGTGAAGGGCGTGATGATCTCTGATTGCGAGGATCTAGTCAGTGTCTTCAGCTGCACTTAGAAGTAGTAGAAGGCATTTTTTCCCATGAATTTTACGGAAATCCAGGTTTATTTCCAAATCTTCTTTACTTTGACTGTAAGCCATATGAGCATCCCTGTCTCAAGATGAGCCCTGATCTGTTTCCTGCCAATAGCGCTGACTGGTTTTCTCTTTCGCCCCTAACACACCGTTGTTAGTGACAGCTCCTGTTTGTGACATCCTTCAGATTTACTGTGATGTATAGTCTTTGAATGCCTACCACTGGTTCTTTGACCTAAATAATCTGAACCGGTTGCTGCTGTAGATTTTCTTCTTATTCGGCGGCCTCTTTGGGTTTGGGGTCAGGTGTCGCGCCGCCTGTATGTGTGTGCAGTTTGTGTGCTCTCCCCATATTCACGTGGGACTCCTCCAGGTCCTTTTCCTGCAGTCCAGAAGCATGCTGTTAGGTGAATTAGTTTCTGTGAATAGCCCGTGACATGTGTGAACGTTTGTATGTGTGTGTGTGTGTGTGTGTGTGTGTGTGTCCTATAGTGGCCTGCTCTTTCTTCCCGGTGTCCCCCTGCCTCCTGGGAAAGGCTCCAGGCTTTCTGTGGCCTGCTACTGGATAATTATTCATGGATGGATAATGAGCTGGTCTACTGTTGCCAGCCAGAATATCGCAATTATTTTTTGATTTAAAAGCCAAAAAAACATCCTTTCAGGACCTAACTCACGTCTACCGTGATACCTTTACCCACATGTGAGGTAACATTCCCTCCCCCACCACCGGGAGTCACTGCTCTTATTTAAATGCTGTGATTTGGCCTGATCAGCTGTTAAAGGTTGCAGGTGGTGTTGAGTTACACCCTCATGTGGACGTCGCTCTTTGCCGTATTGATCTGGATGCAGCAGATATGTGGCAGGGACACTGAGCACATGCAGAAGAGAGACACACATCACGGCTCAATGTGTGATCTGTGTGTGTGAAAAGAACCGCGAGACGTCGGCTGTCACTAGGATACCAGCAGGCACCTCTTTGTGGTTACGTGATGGCGGACGCATTCTGTACTCTTTTGGAACTTCACGGGAAATTTTGAAATGACTCTTGTGAGACTGGTTGCCTACCAAGAGTTTAATTAAAATCAACTTGTGCATAATTTTAAACGAACATTAATGTTATGTCAGTCAACAATCGGTGTCTTCATACAATGACAATTTACCTATGGCCCCGCCTCCTGTGACTTGAAGCTCCACCCCCCTGCTGTATGTAAACCAGAATGATGGAAATAGCACCCTCCCAGGTCCATCTCTCAAAGCATCTGTCTCACACCCTCTCAGCAAAGAAAGCGATTAGCCTCAGCAATCAGCTCCAGAGACCCTCCTTAAACTCACCGGCTCACCTGAAATGATCTTACGCTTAAGGGGAGTGATAGAGAGACAGGCCATTAGCCCTTTCTGTGAAGTACCTCGAGCTTAACGAAGGACGACAAAGCATTTTCATTTTCGATTAATGTTTCAAAGCAGGTGGCGGCATTTAACAGAAGATTATAGCAAATAAGAAATGCACTATTAATTTTAATGAGAGAACAATAGGTGCCATCCAACGCATTTGCGAATTCCCTAACAACAGCGTCTGCCTGCCACCTTGTTTTGTTTGCAAATTAGCTGCACGCGAGAGCGGAAGCTTGATAATATATGTCTTTTCTTTGCGTCGCCTTGGTAATACCCGCAATGCCTAAAAGCCTTATAAAAATTGTTTAGATCAATCTGCGCTGCGTCCGTAAGCTGGCTTTTACTCTCCCCGTTCCTTCCGGATGCAGCCTCCCCGCTCCTGAAAGGCGCTGTCAGCCAATTGAACACAAGGAGCGATGGATTCGAAGCCTCGATACGCTACAGCAAACATGCAGCATAAATCCCTCAATTCCAGCTTGATTACTGTAAGATGCTGTAGCTGTTGTCTTACTCTGCGCTTATCCGGGGCTCGCAAATCCAGCCCCGCTCCCTGTCACTTTTAGAAATCCACTTCCTATGCTGTCCGGGGGAAACACGCTGCTGTCCATCGACCGCCGTCTCCATGAGTAACTAGCCGTGAATTTCGGATTTGTCACGTGAGATGGCCACCCTTACTACACCAGGTCTCCCGGAATGTAGAACAAGATGGTAGATGAAGAAATCCAGGAAGGGCAGTTAGGGAGCAGGGCTGGGCCCTGAGGTACTGGATGGATGGCGAGTTGAGACTCTACCATGTGTATCCTCTTTTCCAGCAAACATAAAAAACGAGCTGGCCATCCCTCAAGCTGTAAAATTATACAGGACTGGACCTCAGTAAATATCTCATTTGTAAGTGTGAAAACGGAATCGATGTATTGATCTCGGTATAAACGCATTTCTGCAAGCTGTCAAAGGTGGTTTCTGATTACCTGTTTGTGAGAGACATCCTGGGCTGGACTCCCAGGCGTAAGAGATGTTTTTACCAAAGGATATCTTCTGTGCCACACACTCCTTTTTGCAAGGTTGGTAGAGTCCTCGAATTTCATGGTTTTCTGTGCATAATCCTCTCAACGATGCATCTATCCAAATGTAAAAAAATAGCTGTTACTGCATACCAGGAATAAACCACTTTGGACCACTTATGCAAAAAAAAACCCTGTTTATCCTACCAGCTTATTCAAATAAAACCCAACAAGTAATTTTATTCTCTCCTAAGGTCCTTAATTTTTCTTTTCCAGTGCCGCTAATCCATGTGATCCGTATAAAGTTATTGGATCTGACAGTGCTTATTATACAAGAAATGGACACCACGCAGTTTCATGGTTAAATAAATTGTACAAAGAAATTGTAACCAAATATTTACTTGCTAAGTCCCAGGAGGAACTCCGTTCCTGGATCCTTCTAGAACATTGAAATTGAGCTGCTTCTATAAATTAAAAACAATCGAACTGTAGAAATTGATTAAACAATGTAAGACTGGCAGGCCTACTAGTTGCTTTTGATCAGGCGTCTTCCGAGTGATTCGCTGCGACTGCGTACAGCTCTACAGCCATGTGGATGCTTGTAGGAAAGGAGAGGTTTAGTCAGGGGTCAGAGCACAAGCATATGGTTTATAGAACGATCCACAGGTTTAAGAAGTTGGTGGGGGGGGGGCTTTCGCAGAGCCAACGGTTGGCCCCAAGATAGAAAGCTTTAGTGGATTTTTTCCCTTCTTTTTGTAGTCAGGTGACCAGTCACATGATCTCTTTTAGTCATGAAGATGTACACATTGTTCCCCTTAGACATATCCCCCTGGACAGACGGCCGAGCCCTTAGAACGGATGTCACACTCCGGACTGGCCCGGTTCTGGGACACCGCGACCTTTCAGAGGGAAAGCGGGCGGCTCTGTAGTGCTTCACTCCCTGGGGCTTCCACGCCACTGGGGGTGGGTCAGCAGGGAGGGAGGGGGGCGAATTAAGCTTCCGGGACTGATAATGATGGCAGATGGTGGTACGGGCCACGTCTCAGAGGGATCCATATCAGCCTCTAGATCGAGGCAGGAACCTTCCCACAGAAGAACAGACATGCTGCAGAAAGATGAGCTAATGGACCAGCCGAGAGTGACGGCCATTTGGTCGACTTGCTTATTTGCTGCTTTATTCATGTGTTCGTTAAGTTCCTAGAGGAAACTTTAAAAGCGTCTGCGAGCTTTTAGAGTCTCCTTCACGCCTTTCTTTAATATTCCAGAAGAGGAGCCCAATTTGACAATTCAATTAACTGTTAACTGCGAGGAAATCTTTAGGGACATTAAACATTAATGCACTAGGATGGGACTCAGGGAGTTCTGAACAAAACTGGCACTAGATTAACTCGTCACTAGCAAGAATTCCTTTCGTTAGAACTGGAAACAAAAGCCTGGAAATTAATGCAAGCTTCACTGTAGAGGTAGGAGAATTTTATTTTATGTATCCTAATCTAGGCAGCTTTTTCCTCTCCTGGATTCCTGGAACTGCTCACAGAGGCGTCACGGATATGGCCGCCTGACAGGAAGTCCAGCAGAAGCTGCTGACGACGCCGATCCTGATTCTTGTCTTCCTCTGCCTCTGCCCCTTTTCCACTGTCACAGAACATCTGAAGGCGTCCCTGGAGAACTACATGACGAGGTTTCCGAAGGTGAGGATCATCCGGACCAAGAAGCGGGAAGGTCTGATCCGGACTCGCCTTCTGGGGGCCAGTGTGGCCAGGGGAGAGGTCCTCACCTTCCTGGATTCACATTGCGAGGCCAACGTGAACTGGCTGCCCCCCCTACTGGGTAAGTGGGAGCTTTCGGCCAATGAGGCGCCGGATTGCCACCACACGCCGCCTGCCGATTGGCCAAATGCCTCCAAGCTTTCTGGCAGCATTACAGTTCGCCTGATTATTTATATCATCACAGTTTGCACATTAAATAACTGGCCAGTTTTGATAATAATTTGCGTCCTGCTGAATAAAACCCATGCACTACTGACTGTGTTCAGTTTACTGTTTCGCTCACATGCCGGTGTTTTATTGGCTCCCACTGGGATCCAATCAGAGATGACAATGAGAAAAGTGGCATGATGACCTCAATCCCGGAGGGTGAGGTGGGGTGTTCTGGCAATGTTTTCAAACAGGTCACATGATCTGGCTCCGCCCACCTCCTACTGGTGATCCGTGGATCACACTGAGGCTGTTTTGTTTGCCTTTTAACCTTTTTCCAACTCGTTGTTTATCGTATCTGGGTTTATATGACAAGTGTCCCCAAATATGTCCGGGGGGGCAAGGGGCCAAAATTACCCCTCCCTCTTTACTTTTGAGGTAAACAGGGGTAACATTTATCTCAGCCACCCACAGAATGAAACGAAACTCAAACAAATTTTTGTATCCAGGGCATCAGAGAATAAAATTAATCTTCTCCTGTTGGAACGTATGCATATATGTGCCACGTTTTGACAATAGATTGAAATTAATTATCTTCTACTCTTACCTACACCATGTGGCTTCTGAGAACCGCAGACTCCACGCCGGCCCCGTTTCTGGAAGGTTCCAGGCTCGGTTCTGCGTTTCAGTTCTGCCCGCTGTGCCTTCTGCTGGCCAGGCGGCAGACTCCGCCCCCGGGAGCTGGAGTCCGGCCCACGTTCCGGGCTACTTAGCGACAACCCTGGGAATCAAAAACAAAAAAGAAAGGAACATACAGAGACGTCATGCCCCAGTGAGCACCTCTGATGAATATTTCAGAAGTGCCGGATATTGGACGGGAGCAGATTAAACCCCCCCCCCCCCCACCCCCTACCGGGGCAGCGTTCAGGCCGCCAGCATCAGGAGGAGGTCACAGGACCCAGATAGTCTGAGGTTCTTATCCCAGCATGTGCAGGCTGCTGAGATTGAGTCTCAACAGCAAGAAATGAGGGCTTTATATCTGAAGCTATGATCTGAAGGAAATGGCATGGAAGACGATACAAATGCTCGTCCCGCTTTTGTGTAATTAGTGTTAAGGTCTGGGCTTGTGCCTGGTCGCTGTTAGGGAGATACATAAGGGCAGAGTCTTTGGTTCCAGCGTGGAATCGACCCCATGGGGGTTTATGTCCTCCTTTGGCTGTCTGCTGTTCTGCTCTCCACGTCCCGACTTGATTGGGTTTGAATTGCTTCCATTTGGAATCTGTCATGGACGCCGCCGCCTTCATTCCCGTCTGTTTGTTTTTCTTCCCGTTTTCTTGTCCTTCGTTTTTTTTCCTCTCCAGTCTGCATCCTTTTGTACTGATACCCCCCCCCCCCCACACACACCATGATCATAAGTGGCATCCTGGAATTCCCGGAGCTCCAGGAGAGGAGGCATGTTGGGGTGGGGGAGGGTGACAGACCTGGGACAGTTCAGTTGGCCAGAGTGACATCGACATTGGGGGGGGGGGCAAACCTACTGCAGAGCTCCCTGATCACCAACCAGCCTCAGCGGGCTTAGTTTCAGATGCATGTGGGGCTGTTGGAATCCACAGGGGGGGCTAATTTTGACATTTTCAGTTCCCTCTGACTGCGCTTGCAGACCAGATCGCCCAGAACCCGAGGACCATCGTGTGTCCCATGATCGACGTCATCGACCACAACCACTTCGGCTACGAGGCGCAGGCAGGAGACGCCATGCGGGGAGCCTTTGACTGGGAGATGTACTACAAGCGCATCCCCATCCCGCCGGAGCTGCAGGGTGCTGACCCCAGCGAGCCCTACCCGTAGGTACCGGCCCACCATGGGCTCCGCGCCTGCATGCACTCTCATGTTCCCCCCCTCCCACTCCCCGACATGTCATTGACCGCAAAGAAAAATGCACCAAAATACTGCCCCTCCCAGAGATGGGATTCAGCGCGATGCAAACGCCGCTGTTTTGTCCTTCAGGGGTCTTTCCCATCCTGGTTCTGACATTGTCCTCTCGCTCTTGCGGTCGTGTTTTTTGGGATTGATGTCTTACTTTATATACATATGTTTTCACATTTTTAACTGCGGTTTCCAGCTTCACCTGACTGGATCATTAAGGCGAATGGTTCCGGTAAATCTGTCCTGTTCGATTAGTTCACATCCATGATTCTGATGGCGTTTGTGACATCGACAGGCACAGAGGGTGCCCCCCTGTGTCCATTCTGATTACCACCGATTTTTGGCAGTCCTCCTGTGTCCGGGCCCCCGCTCTCCCTCCAATCGGCACTTTTGCGACCCATTCGTGTCTCCACTAGGGAAGTCTTCCGATTGGATCTGTTTCGGTCCCGAGTCACCCGCACGCAGGGATGTGACTCAGCCCTCGTCTGCAGTGCCATGTCTGTCCGTGGCGTGCGGGAAGAAATCACCGGATTCACAGAGGAGTGTTTTGCAAAATTAATAGAGCTGCTTTCTCTGTAACGTCAGCAGAGACCCGAGCATATTTCATACAGAGCAGAACATGAAGAATAATTAAGGAAAGTGGACACCTTAAAGGCCTTGGTGATCTTTATTGTACGGTGTTTTATCCTCAAGTTCCCCCGTGGCAGAGCAGCATGGTTCTAGGTATCAGCTGCATATGTTCCGGGTCCTGGCAGACAGGAGGCAATGATCCACCACGCTACCCCTCCTCCTCCCCCGACTATCTGGAACAAGGCTTCTCCACAGGTTTGCCCTGGGACCCCCAAGCATTGCCAAAGCATTGCCTCTACCATCTGGGGCCCCCTAACCTGGCATGGGGTGGCCGAGCATAGAGGCTTCCTCACAGACAAAGCGGTTTGGTCCAGCCTGCATCTGACCCCCCCCATTGGTCCACACCAGATAAGGAGAAGCACCTCCAGCGAGCAGAAACTCGAGAGGAGGACAGTGGGCTGGTTCGAGCGGCTTGGCCCAAAAAACACAAAGTTTTCTGACTTACTTCTTTATCTAGAACAAAATAGGTGAAGGTGTAGATTTATTGTGCCTTCCCACATCCAGAGACCTGTCAGGGTTCACGGCAGCGGGTGTCGGATTCTGGGCGACGGCACCACCCCTCTGAAGGACTTTGAGAAGGTCTCCCAGTTCTGCCCTTTAAAAGACCCCCGCACCTGCATGCCTTATTATGCAAGGAGAGTCCCGGTAAGGATGCCTTAATATAGATTTTAGCGTCTGTTGCAAGATGAAAGTGGATCCTCCATTTGGATCAGAGCTCATTTGTAAAATTACTTATCCGGCAAGGGGGGGCGGGTCTTTGCGGACGCTTGCCGGAGCGTTAATGAATCCCACATGATGTGTCTGGGGGGGGGGTAGTGTTTTGCTACATAGCATTTTCCAGAGGGTCCTGGCCTCCTAATGAAATCACATTAACCCCACAGCAGAGCCCATGATAGCCCCGGCCTGTATTACAGCCAACGCTGGTTTAACATCGCCCCCTGCTGGACAAACATTAGTCAGCTCACAATGACATATCAGTGCAGATGTCAGTTGTACAGAATTGTGGAGAAGAGTAGATTTATTCATTTATATTTGTCCCTCTCTGTTATAACCGACCTTGAATTATTCGCAGAGAGGACTGTGTCGGGTTTCTCCTTTTGTCTTTTTTCTCCCTCTTTCTGCTCTTGTGGAAAACATCCTCATGTTTTAATCATAATCTGTCAGACATGCCCTTGGTTCTCTACGCGGAGAGACAGAATCAAAACATTCGTGAAACCACATGCTCATCCTCAGGATCTTACACGGGACTGTGATGAGTGCCCACAGGCCGAAACTGCCATGTGAGGTTCTCCATGTGTCGCTCGTCATTTGCGTCTGACCTGCAGGTCCCGCCTGTCCATGGTTGCATTAAATCTATTGGCCCTCGAGTTAAAAGTGGAGCTCATCGATCACTCCAGAGTGCCAGCTAGCGGAGTTGGTGTTTGAAAGCAGCAGTGGGATCTTTGTACTCGTCTTTACATTTAACGATAAATTCAGGGCAGGAAATGTGACAAATAGCCAAGATGGAACATCTAAAACTTTGAGAAAGGTGCTTTTTTAACAGGAAAGTCACAGCAAGTCTCTTTGTGGCTGCTTCCATGTATAACCATCTCCATGGTAATAAAAGCTCTGGCCCAGAGGATTGTGCGAGTCAGGCACTGTGCTCCTAGGACCCTGCCTCACTCCAACAGTGCGGTTCTGCGTTTCCCCACACAATTTACCAAACACCCTGACACATGGTGGACATTTGAAATACAAAACATCCCAGTTCCCAAAAGCTAGAGGCAGGAGAGGGATTTAGAAAGGGGTGAAAACTCTTAACCAGAAAATTACCCCTCACAAATGGGGTCACCGATATTTTGATGGATAAAAAGCTATTTACCCATCAGAATAATTTACGCAGATTTTTACAAATTGCACGGGACCATTACTGTTCTGTCTTCTCATTTAGCCTGCAATACTCCATAGACTTATATTTGTCAACAGACAGTCTGGCAGCGTGAAACGTGAAGCTCTTAAATAGAATAAAAATGCTAAATTAGCAAGGAATTTTGTTTCGCTACGGCATGTCCAACACGGACACCCACACGCATCTTATTGACATGCTCCCAGTTGCTAGCCTGTGGTATAATTTAGTGGGAGGTGATGGTGGACGTGAGATGCCATGAACATCAAAACAATCCTCTGCGAAGCTCCCAGCGGGAGACCACGGCAGTTGGCGTGTATAGAACGGGCGCATTTTAGCCTCAGTGAGTGGATGAACCCCCCCTCCAGCTCGTTTAAGTACAATCCTGGGGAAAAGCTGACCAGCCAAAACCAGACCTCCAGTGAGACTGAGGGTAATTATGCTATTGACAGCTCTGGCTGACAGGATGTGTAAAGACCTTGAGGAGTTTGATAATATTAGAAGCCTGTTGCTGGACCCCAGAATCGACTCCAATTGTGTGTTTGGTACCTCTGGCTGGTTCCTCAGCACCTGGCACCTTTACTAAAGAAGCTCAAATGGAGGCACTGCAATCTGTCAGTGGGCCATAGGTTAAAAAACCAGGAAGTTTAGCTCAGGGCTAAATTTCAAGCTGTAACGCTGAGACGAGGCGGGAATTTGACAACATGAACAGTTGAGGCCTGTTGCCCCCTAACCCTCTATCCATGGTTGGTGCTTAGATTGACACATGGGTCAGCCAATCCCTTTCACTCAGAATGCGGCTAAGCCATTGCGTTGGTGCGCTTAGCCTTTTTTTTTTCCCCCAGCAAGCGGTAAATCCAAAGCTAAATTACTGGCTAATTATAGTCATCCACTTTCATCTGAGACCGGTTTGTTTTTTTGGGCAGTTATTTATCCGAAGCCACAGGATGCGCTGCCACGGATACAGATCCATGCAGCCAGAGCTCCCAGATTAACCAGTGCCTGTCCGGGTGCCGGCCGGCGAGTCGCCAATGAAGAGCTGGCTTCCCTATTACCTTCCTTAATTGAGTCAGCAGCTATATTTCAGTACTTTATTAGATTGGAAGGGACCAGGCCAGAGAGGATTACTGCAGAGCAAATTGATTTTGTTGCCCTCTGCTCTTCTCCATCCGCGGCCCCTTCCGGCATGATCTAGGGGGCTGGTGAGCAGAGTGCGGGCTCTGTACACTTCATGACGCCTTCACCAGCAAAGGGGGAGTGACATGGGACACGGGCCTCATTCCCACCTGCTAACTGACATCAGCATGAAGGCCAGTGAGACCCAGGAAGGGAAGATGTGTCCAGGTGTGTCCCCTGTTCATCTGCCAGCGCGTTGTTAAGCCACTCTTCACAAGTAGGGCCAGAAGAACATCACTCTTCTTAATCCAGGCCGGGAAGTTCACAGCTGCCAAGCTCTCCCGCTTTCCTGAAATATGGCACAACTTTCCACAATGAGGCCCTCCCGGAAGCCGCTCTGGGGCCCCGCATTCTCGATCGCGAGTGCCGCCGCCCTTGCTCCCCACGCAGCCGAGCCTTAATTATGCATTCCGGCGTCGGGAAAAGCAGGAAGGTTAAGGAAGCGAATTCACCAGTGCGAGAGGGCAGGTACGAGGGCCTGTGCTTCCGCACTCCAACAAGGTACTTAACTCAGATTGCTTCGATAAATAAATGCCTCTGGAGAAAAGAAAAAGCCACAGGCTATGTTTAAACAAAGTAGGATGTGTCGCCTTCAATGAAAACACCTGCGGAGACCCTAAAAATAAACCCGAGAAAAGTTCAAGGCGGATATCGGTCTTTCATCCCTGCTATAAAATGTTTTTTTCTGCCTTTTGAATTTGGTTGATATATGCTGTCAAGGGCGCAGTGAAAAGTGCCGAGCACTCCGGGTCCGTCGCCGCTAAAGGCAGCGTCCAAATATATCCTGGCCAGTTCCCACTAATGGAGCGGGCTGGGCCTGGTGCTGTGAAGTGAATTAACGAGGCTGCCTAGCCGGACCGGGTCTCCTGGAACTCTAATTGGGTTGAAGAATGGAATACGATGTGCCAAAACAGAACTCCCACCACTCAGAAATTCGTCCAGGTCTCACTGCCACCACTGCATCACTGCGTTTCCATGCCGCTTAGGGTTCAGGGCCCCTGATGTTCATTGCTAAAGTCCGCAGCTCCTCTTATGGCTGCTAGCCGGGTCTTTTAATTTCTGATGAGAGAAAAAATACTAATAAGTGATAAAGTGAATGCACAAAAGACAAGGTACTCTGCAGAACGTCAAATCCCTCCAAATTCAGAGTCGAGAAAAATGCATCAAGTAGGGGCACAAATTGGGAATGGTTGGGGTCGTCATGGAGACAAGTAAAATTACCTCTTTCCCTGAAAATTAGTCCGGCATTCTCATACATACAATTCTCCCCAGTGTTATGAAATTATCTGTTTATTTCTTAAAATAAATACTATTAACCAGCTTTCCTCACTCAGATTATGAGGAATAAAAGGAAGTTGACTGTGTCAATATGATCAGAAAACTGTGTCGAGCTTTCTGTTAAAGCTACTTTTAGCAGGCTGACTGTTACCCTTCCCATCCAGGGTAACTGTGATAGCCATGCCTGCAAGGCTGATTATATTAACCATCTTTTCCAGGCTAAGTATGATAGCATCCTTGCAAGGCTAATTATGTTAGCCATCTCTTCCAGGTTAACTATGATAGCTACCTCTACCAGACTAACTTGCTTGTTATCTAACCATGAAATAGACTTTTTTTCTGATGTATGCTGATAATTCTGCAAGAAGTAAAAATAAACGCTGTTTAGATGTGTCTGGATAAAACTGCAAAAAGGAAGAAGCCCATAAACATGTCCAGGTAAATCATCAGTCATACACATTTCTAGCTTAGCAATGAATGCCAGGCAGTGATGTCCTGGGATCTGACGCCATCCTGCCTGAATGCCTTGATTTACACCCGGTCCAGGTGGCTCTTTAAACGAAAGAACCGAACGAATCGAACTAACGAAAATCAGGACCGAGCGCTGGGTGGGGGGTGCTACCTTAACTGTGTATTAAACAGTAGGGGGGGTCTAATAAACCAGGCCTATCGCGAGGCACCGTATGGCCTGCAATCCGTCCCCACAGACACGCTTTTCCTGTTGTCCCTATTTTTTCCCTACCTATGAGCACTCCAGTCCCACCCCCCCCACCCCCCGGAGGATTACAAAGTACCTAAAGAATGCCTGCATCGTAATGATCTGAGCACCAAACAGCGCAGAGATGCTAACATTATATGTCATGCTGACGGTACCACATGTATATCCCCCGATTATCAACTCTGTGGTATTACTGGCATCCAACCTCAACTCCTCATGCCTCCTCCCCAGCTTCTGATTTTTCATTTCCCATGATGCCGCTCTCTGGGATCTCCCGTCGCCTCCTGCAAAATACCTGAGTCGGAAAGGGTTAAAATATTTGGAGGACTCCCCCCTTTGCAGGCTCAGAGGCGGCGTGGCGGGCAGCCATGCGGCCGCAACACCCCGGCGAACCTTCGGGGGGCAGCTTTTTGATCTGAGCGTTACGAGGAGCAGCCGGCTGCATAAACGGCGGCCGGTGATTTCGCTGCGGGTTTTCAGAAAGCTTGGCCGCCAGCTGAAGTCATGGCGGGAGCTGCACTGATGTCGGATTCCCACTCCCCCATCCTCTGATCTCCAGATCTCCAGTGATGGCCGGCGGCCTCTTCTCTGTCAACCGGGAATGGTTCTGGGAACTGGGAGGCTACGATACGGGCCTGGAAATCTGGGGAGGAGAGCAGTATGAGATTTCATTCAAGGTGAGTGGAGACGCTGTCTGTCCCTTTCTGCTTACTCACTGCACGCTTAGTCCTACTTGCCGTGGATCAGACGCCCTACCCCACAGCGTTTAAAGTGTTGATCCAGTTCCGCCGCTGTCCTGATTCGCTGTGCATCTCTGTCACTTCCCAGTGCTGATCTTCCCCTCGTCCTTTCCACGCTGCCTTCGGTGAGAGCAAAAAAACCACTGGCTGGACTCCACTTCGAAATTAATTAGCTTGCTTGGCACCCCGAATGTTCTCCTCTAAGGGCTGACTCTGTTTATTATCTGGGTGTGGAGGAGGCGTCTGGTTACGGGGCGTGGCAGTGGCGCTCTCCCTCTCCCGTTTCATTACCCTCCCACCGTCTGTCATTGTGCGCGTGTGAGATTGTCGTCGTTCGTTCCGCACTGGGCGCCATGGCAACAACAAAAACGTTGCCGGGGACCCAGGAATTGCCAGGTTCACCGTTTCTTCATAGAAACATTGTGATACGGTCCTTTAGAGAATCCCAGTTCAATAACCCCACAATTTCACTCGCAATTCTCTTGTCCTCAAAATAATGATTACTGCACTTTGCTAACATAGGTAGTAGTATACTGGTCGGCTTTAAAATATTGTATTTTCTTTTCATCGTTATTATTTTTTGCATGGGACAAGCAGGTACAGAAAATGGATGGATAGATTATCTAGCCAGTAATAGAGTTCTTTGGGACCTTGGATTGAACTCCACAGCTGGGAGCCCTACTCTCAAATTGAGTGATTTCCCTAACCACACATTAGACGTCACCGTTGGTGTGTTCGCAAGTCTGATCTGGGTATGGATAACAGGTAACAGCCAATATGATCTACAATAAAGAGTGTGACCAATGGTGATAGCAGCTTGTCAGTAAGAAGGCTTGACAGCAACACAGAACACCACATTTCCCTGGTTAGCGGCTACATTCATAAGCTAAAGGCAGCTTAGCTGTAGCCAGCCTGTTAAAAGCAGACCCAAAAATGAATGTGTCTTAGTGCTGGCAGCGGTGCTGCGTGTGCCTGTAGCTAACTTACGTTAGCGATCCACACAGAGAGAGAGAGACAAAAGTAGGGGAAACACCAGCATGTGTGTTTGCGATCCACAATTCGCTTACCGGCGTTAGACTCCGCCTCGAAATTAATTAGCTTGTCTGACGCCCCAAGCACCCACATCTCAGAGCTGATGCTAGTTCTACCAGGTTAGCCAGTAGCAGGTCAGTGTTTGTGATGTCTACTATTCCCAGCTGTTGTTCATTCCGAAAGCCTATTTTAGCGTGAGAGACATATTAAGCGTGGAGATAGAGACAGCAGCCTCACTGACTTCATTGTTCAATTAAATATTTCATTCTATTTCCAACCTGCTAATTTGGCTCGTACGAAGTTCACTGAAGTTCACCTCAAACGATGTGTTTATATCTGTGGATCACTGTGGCATCATAACGTTTTGATTTTTGCTGGTTGCTGTGAAGCTTGCACTCATCATTAACACTGACTTCCATCACCCCTCCCCCAGGTGTGGATGTGCGGGGGCAGTATGTACGACGTGCCTTGCTCCAGGGTGGGGCACATCTACAGGAAGTACGTCCCGTATAAAGTGCCCTCCGGAACCAGCCTGGCGAGAGTAAGGGTGCCGGCACAAAGCATGCCCCGCGCCGAACCAGATCGCCCTGCGGGTTTAGGAAAACGCCGGCCTGTTTTTGAGACGGCTTAAGTGAAACAGGTGAGATGGATTTGATGTGCTGCAGTGTCCTTTTCTGTCACCCCACACCTCCCCAGAACCTGAAGCGGGTGGCGGAGACGTGGATGGATGAGTTCACCGAGTACATCTACCAGCGGCGGCCGGAATACCGCCACCTGTCCACCGGCGACCTCAGCACCCAGAAAGCCCTGCGCAAGCGGCTCAAGTGCAAGGATTTCCGGTGGTACATGGAGACCGTGGCCTGGGACATACCCAAGTACTACCCCCCCGTGGAGCCTCCACCAGCTGCCTGGGGGGAGGTGAGCCTGCTGCCAGCCCTTGGGACCCACAGGGAGGTGGGACTTCCTGTGAAGGTGTGGAGTGGGAGGGATATTGGCACTCAGCGTCTGAGGAAGGACAGTGGCCTGCTTAAGGCACGATGCGTAACCTCTGGAGCATGAAATACAGATTACACTCGGCCTCAAAGAGGATTACAGGCCCCATATAGTGCAGGTCGCACTGAAAAGGCAGCTGCAGGCAACCATTACCGCGACGGAGAGCCAGGTAATAATCGGCCCCGTTACCCCACTGCCCTAGTCTGACCAGGGTCCAGGCGTCCTACCCTGCGGAAGGATTTTGCCATGGTGGAAAAGGAAATAGCCCCTATATGAGCTGCTATGGGACCAACAGGAACAGCATCTCTTTCAGTCCGTCCACCGTGTACATTTGTACATTTAAACAGAATCTTTGTGTATTAAAGCATCCGAGTCGGTGACATGCCCCCCCACCCACCCTGCATTTATTGGCCCCTTGGCCAGGGGCCTCGGGCCCCAGATCATCCCCATATGGCCTCTCTATTTATGGGTGCCCAACTCCGAAGGGCCTCGTTCGTCCGGCCTGCTTGCATTCAGTGGGGAAATTGATAGTTAAAGCGGAGTGGAGTGCGTATCGCTGAGAGCATCCCCCAGGGACGGGGGGGGGGGGGGTCACACTCACCACACTTCTCCTTCTGCCCAGACAACGGCAGTAATTTCATTGTCAGGCTGACAGCTTCATATCTCGACTCTGTCGCTGTGGGCCCCGTCGCCGTGCCGACGGCCCTGATGTATGGGACAATAAAAGGGGACCTCATTGGGCATTCGGCAGAGCAGCCCAGCACAGCGGCGCAAAGAGGCCCAGACACATAAATAAGAGCTCGTCAACATCTCCGCGGGGTTTTCAGCGGGCGCATCTATAGCATTCAAGACTGAATACACCCCAGACCAGTCCAAACACTTCCTTTTGCAGCTTCCTGTTTTCTCCATTTCCTTGGAAACCATACGTACAGAGGCATGGCGACTCTGTCACTTAGGCGTAGAAATTCAGTTTCTGCACTGTATATTTTGAAGACTGAATTTTATAAAAACAAACAAAAAAAACAGGATTCAGCTGGAGTGTATTATTGGTTTGTGTGTTTTTTTATACATTTTTGTAGCTTGCGGAATGAAACATTTCACATTTTCTTTGTTGATGGGGCAGAGTTTGTGTGTGTGAGCTGATTAAATCTGGGGTTGCGGGCAGCATCTCTAGTTTTAATAAAAGATCTCTGTCTGAAGAAAAGCCCTGGAGAGGCTTTCGGTTTGTTGAAGGCTGTGCTCTGTGTTTAGGCCACATAAAGGCAGGGGATTCAGGTAATGGAACGAAATTGCCGGAGGTACAGAAATGCCGGGGAGGGATAGAGGGGTTTCCAGTGCTCCCTGTTTGCCAGGGCATGGAAAATGTCAAATCAATTGCCCAAAATATTTCATTCATTGGCCAAAACACGGGGAGAGCACAGAGTCAGAGGAGAGGCAGAATGAGGCGGAGGATGGAAAGAGAGACGGAGGTCAGGAAGGCCTGGTACAAGCGAAGGAGCCCGAAAATTAGGAAAGTAAGAGTTCAGGGAAAAAACCTATTAGAATGAATAAAAATGAACTGGAGCTAAATGTAATCTGTAATTATTCTCCTTTTATGGTCTGTTTTGTTCTCTAACAATAAGGGCAGGTGTTTCATTACAGTAGGAGACTGGTAGAGTTCTGCAAATGAGATGCACAGTGGCTGCGAGGTGTGGACGCTTACTGTCAGGCTCCGTGACTGCGGACCAGGGATCATTCCGGAAAAAACAAAGAAACCTCGGGCTGGATGCTCGAGTGCTCACTGTGTGATATCAGCGTAGCGAGGGGGCAGCTACCGTAGCCGTTTGGGGGTTAGAGACGTCAAATCACAGATAAGGGACCAGATTCACCCCAAAGTGGTTAAATTCCTTTCTGTAGAAATACACAGCGGTTTCCACAGAGAGCAGTTTTGGATAAAATTAAAAATCTGTTGAACACTATAACAATGCATAGGTTGTTTCCCAGCTTTGCTCGGACTCTGCAGCGCCCCCCAGAGGTCAGGCCATGCTAGCATTTCCCAATAAGCATCCGGTGTCCCAAGGTCCAGAAGGTGGGTGGGTGAGGGGGGCGGCGATCCGCTTGGCAGTGTGTTCACACTGATCCGCCCGCAGATCCGGAACGTGGCGACGAGCCTGTGCATCGACAGCAAGCATGGGGCCACGGGGAGCGAGCTGCGTCTGGAGGCCTGCCTGCAGGAGCGCGCCGAGCGGACCTGGGCGCATGAGCAGGTACGTGCCTCACCCATAATGCCCTGGGGGCTGCTGGGGGAGTGGCCCAATGGGGAGTAAAACCGGAGGTATGGGGAGAATTTGCATCCCTTTCTCTTACACTCTACCTGAAAGACGCCCTTTTGGGACTGGGGGGGGGGGTTCACTATCTTTAAGAAACAAGATTTCACATCTGGCCCCTCATCTGTCAGATCTTCACCTTTGGCTGGAGGGAGGACATCAGGCCCGGGGACCCGCTGCACACCCGGAAGTTCTGCTTCGACGCCGTGTCGCAGAGCAGCACTGTGACGCTGTACGACTGCCACGGCATGAAGGGTAATCAGCACTGGCGTTACAGGAAGGTGAGCCGTGCCGACGGCGCCCCCTGGTGGCGGTGATCATGGCAGTGAACAGCAGTATAATTCTTCAGGCCCAAACATGAGCTTATACATGCGAATTTGCAGTGTGTCCCACGGCAGCTGGCTCCTCAGCGACAGCTTATCCGTCGGGCTTTCTCTTTTGCTTATAGCACTAGTCCCATGCTGTATAATGCAGGCCACTTCATAAAAGCCATACCTATCTTGGCAGCTGTAATCTGTGGGGGGGTGAAAGGGCAGGGGGGTTATGCTGCTGGCAGGCAGGCTCCGGTCACGCCGGCCCCCCTTCTTCCCGGACTGTAGGATAAGTCTCTGTACCACCTGGTGAGCAGCGGCTGCATGGACTGCAGCCCCCGTGATAAGCGGATCTTCATGAGCGCCTGTGACCCCGAGTCAGCGACGCAGCGCTGGCTCTTCCGCCACGTCAACGCCACCATCCTGGACAAGTTCGAGAGCCCAACCAGCTCCTAGGCTCGGCCCGCGCAGCGAGCCGCCGGCGAGAGCCAGGCCGGGCGTCCCTGGGACCCCGGTGCTATTCGGGTTTTGAGGCGCTCCCACTCCTTTCGGCCCCCCCCACCCCAGAACGGCTCCCCCCAACGCCGAATGGGGAGGGGCACCACGGAGTTGGGCCGACCCAGACGGGCTCGGGCGAGGCCTGGCCAACAGGGAGCAGCTGCAGGATGCCGGAATGACAGGGCCCACCTGGCCTGGCTGGTCAGTGCGGGAACGCGGGAGAACAGGCACACGGACGCGTCGTTACAGCCAAAGTCTGGTTAGAAGCACAACCGAGATCCGACGTGTGATAAAAGCAGGAACATCGATACAATGCTGATGATTACTTCATGTTCTAGGGAATTACAGCCAATTCCCTTTGAGTGATATGACTTAATTTGTCTATATAATTTTCTTTATTTGTCTGTTTATTTCCCTGTATGTTTGTCTGTCTGTTATTATTTTACATCAGCTAGCTATAATAGTGCTGGACAATGTAAGACATTTTTAAAAAATTGTGAAAAACACAATTTCGAGAGATCCAGTAAAATAGCCAGTGTCCAAAACAAACTGTCAGAAAATGAATAGTCATCTATCATTCAAAAATATATTAGGATAGGAAATGTTTTATAATTTTGTTATGTTTGTTTTTTAACAAGCAAAAAATGTAGAATGAAATAAACATGCTGTAATATGTTAGCGATCTGTGTGTTTTTATTTCAGTGTTAGGAATGAGGGCTGTTGTTCTTGGTGCTAACATCTGTGACTGTGTAATTACACACGTGTCTATGATTACACGTGACAACTAACAATTCTGCTAAATTTTTAATTAATGTTGAAGGATCTTATGTTTTTTAGTGATCCTTTACTCCCTCTAGTGGTGATGCATTCCACTATGGGAGTCATTTACAAAAAGAATTTTAAAGCAAGCAAACAAAATTTATATTCCCTATACATTGGTACCTTCATTGGTTTTCGAACTTAATCCGTTCCGGACTCTGGAGCGAATCCTAAAAAGTTTGAGTTCTGATCGATTTTTTTTCCATAAGAAATAATGGAAAACCAATTAATTCATCCGCTCCTTCCGTGTGCCACGCCCCTCGTTAACCTCTTGTGGGATCCCCATGTGACCAGCTGTTTCTGGTTGTTGTCATGAATCCTCTGTATTAAGTCGGCGTTTCAGTTTGTTTCCCCAGTCCGGTCATTGAGTGCGTTCCACTTGCTTACAGCAACGCATTCTGATCCTGACGCAGTACATTACGGTTAGATGCATTGCGACCCCTCACCGGGCTGCACAAACTGGAACCGCCTCCGTGATGACACACCTTTGCCCTTATTGGCTGAAGAGTTTAGTTACACGCATGA
>JABFEA020000054.1:9273004-9308973 GCA_019775915.2 Cyphomyrus plagiostoma
TGCTCTAATAGTACATGTAAGTTAGTGGTTTATTTATTGTTAGTTACTGTAATGTTGCGCTGCTTTATTTGGTTAATAATCCAGTCTGTGAAGAAGGCAATCAAGTAAGAATTGCAATGCAGTATGACTCATTTCCTGGTGTGTACAATTTATATTAGGTCAGCGTTCACGGTTTGACTTCTGATATTCAGAGCGAGCTCTAGGTCAAACTGGTTTGTTCGATTTTTCAAGAAATTCGAGTTCTAGTGAGTTCGAGAACCGAGGTACCACTGTACTTATATCCAAGGGGGTATTCCACAAAGCAGGATTTCTTGTTAGTTAGATAACTTGTCAGACTTAAGGTAGTCCGAGCTAGGTGGACTTCATCTTTGTTCATTTAGATTTAGCTCAGACTACCTTAAATCCAACAATTTATCCAGCTAAACAAGAAATCCTGCTTTGTGGAACATTCTCCAAGTGCTTTGGGTTTTAGCACAATTATAGGAGCTACCTTACAGTAGGTTATATCTTTCCAATATTTTAAGTTAACCGGCTATAGCATAAAGCAGGACTCAAAGGCATGACAGAATTTGGATTAGGGTCGTGCACTGATCATCGAGTAATATGTATCGTTTTTGTAGTTACAGTTTATCGACACTAGATGGCAGCAACATCAACAAGATGAGTACAGTTCTGTTAATCCTTTCAGTCTGGTTTGTCGCTTGAAATCATTTTATTTTGGCACCTCCCAAAAATTCACATTGTTGCTCCAATTTGTAAATGTATTGTTCAGCAGAGTAAAATAATGTGCAAATTTTTCACACTGAGGATCAACTTGAGAGTGACAAACTGGATGAATATGACGAAATACTTGGCTGTTATGCTATTACATATGAAAGCGATTCAATAGGTCGTTTTTTTGTTTGCTTTCGTTATGCGTCAGAAATTCCCACCCTCATAAATCTAGTCTTTCTATAGAAAAAAATACGTTTGACCCATACATCCTGCTGCCGTGTTATTCGTCCCGTTTGATGTGACAACTTTCTATTGCGGGGGCATAATTACACTTTTACTGGTTAGATGTTAGGATAAACAGAATGGAGAAAAACAGGTAGAATCAAGCGCTGTGTAAACACTAATGGAGGGTGAGCTTTTCACAGGTCCTACCTGACCCTGCAGAGCTGACGTGGGACTATTGAGCAAAAACTGGCGGTAGACAGAGTTGCATACACACCCAAAAAAATCAACAAGATGATTTATGAAATGTACCGTGCTGTTTGACTGCTTTAGACGTGTTCCAAAGCTATTGGATGCAAGCCACTGAGTGCCTAAATTTCCTTAGGGATCCATACAATATCTATCTAATCTATTTATCAAATGTTTAGCATGCGTGTGCGTTACACTTCTATTTTTTGCACGTGTATAAAACACTGCTACCACGCTGTCTCTGTAACCCTCACACTGCACCCATAACTACTGTTATCGTAACTGCTAAACATATTTATGAAGCGGCTTAAACTTTATGGGTCCAGACTGGCATTTCCCCGCAGCTCCTGAACCATCATTCTAAGTCTGTCTAAATATATCATCACCCCCCCAAACTGCCACCTCCTTTTCCAGTAAAGTCTAGACTGCAACTGATGAAAAATCGATCTCGAGCAATTCCACCGAACACCTGAGAAGCAGAGATTCCTTCAAAGTCAATACGGAAAGTATGCATTTCTTCTATGCGCAGGCCGGTGTCGCACATGCAATCGCATGACGATGACAATCCCGGTGTTCTGGGTTAGAGGGACGTTCACTTTTTTCTGACGCAATTAGAGCCGTCCTCAGATCTCAATATATGGACAGGAGAGCAAACAGCGCTGCTACTTCCTGGTTTGGATTAGCCACAGCACCCGACAGGATTGCCCGGGCAGGTATTCCCGGCGAAGCTGCGCCGTTAGCCAGAAAACTTTGTCCCGCTGGTAACTGAGAGGGGGGGGGGAGACTGGAAATTGGAGTACCGGGGAGGAGGAAGCCTAGACGGACCCCATCCGGTATACGACGCATAACGGGGCGCAACGCTGCTTTTCATTACAAGACAGTGCAACCAGCAATTTATTACTAGTAATTATTCCAAAATGAGGATAAAAGTAGGTTTTTTCCTGCGCGCCCTGCTGTTCATTGGCACTTTCCTGGGCTTGATGCTGCTGTGGTCTTCCCTCTCGCCAAGCACAACGGACCAAAGGCACCTGCAAGGGGTAAGTCCACTTATTTATATGTATACTATAACAGTCTTTCTCTTTTTGTTTATATGACCGACGTTCATTGTCATAATTATTTCTAACGAGAAATGCACGCATCTGCTCCCTAATCGCCGCCGAAGTGTTTAATTACCAAGTATCCGAATGGCCGTTGTCATGGAGACTGCAGGCGAGTGTGACGCTTTCTGCGCACAGGTTGGTTTGATAACCTATTTAACCAGCCAGTAACCTAGTCTTTCCCAGGATTATCAGTGATCTATGCTGATAGGTGCGCCACATGGACAAATCATTATCAGGGAGGGAGGGGAAATTATGGGGATATTACCGACGTCCGTTTCGGATATCAGGTTCCTACGGTTTTAAAAGATACGTATTGCTGGTTTTATACAAGCGAGCGGCTGCGCTGCGTTTCGGCCGGAGTTACCATGTGATTATGCATATGTCTGCTGATCTGCGGTTAGGATTCTAAGCGTTAAATACGGCAAACCGGATTACGCCGCGTGTCATTAATTTACAGGCTGTTAATATGTTGCGCCGGTAAACCCGTGTTAATAGTACAGAAATGTTTCCAGGGAATGAAGTGAATGAGGGAAAGTTGGTTCAAACACTTAGTTGGTTAGAACATGCAGAGTGCAGGTCGATATTTCTTTAAGTGTGTGTGTTTTAAAATCGTTTTATAATAAAATTTCTGAAATATACAGTTTCTCCACTCTTGTACGCACATCTGGAATTCCATTTCTCTTAAGTAGCGCAAATACACAATGATGCACAAATGGTCATGGAGATTTTATAAAAAAGTTGATAATTCCCAAACAAGTACTTGCTCTATGTGTGCTGGGTGAGAGTCTGACCAACCTCCATTTCTTGTCTTACAGAGAGGGAGAATGTCCAATGACCTCCCTCCTAACGCTATGAATGACATTTTGAACCCTATGAAGCCTGTCGTTCCATGGCCTCGTGTAGAAGGCGTGGAGGTGGATCTAAATAAGATCCATCAGAAGGACCGCGCCGACGTCGGACGTGACAGCGGTGGGGGAGCGGCTCTACAGGAAAAGAACGTCGTACAGAACCAGTACATCACGTTTAAGCCGCACACCCACGTCTACACTGACCCGGTTCTGAAACGCGGGGACCTGGGCAACTTAGAGCCCAAAGGTCCTGAGCCTCCCGGCATCCTCGACGGCCCAGGAGAGGGCGCCAAACCCTTCGTCCTGGGGGCAGAGTACAAGGAAGCCGTGCAGGCTAGCATCAAAGAGTTTGGCTTCAACATGGTGGCCAGTGACATGATTTCCCTGGACCGCACTATCAGTGACTTACGCCACGAGGAGTGAGTAGCCTAACTGCAGCCTCAGATATGGATTACTGTACTCGGATAATCGTAAATCATTCCCTAATACATGGGGAGCATGTTAGACCAGCGGCATCAAACTCCAGTCCTGGGGGGCCAGAGCCCTGCACAGGTTTTGGTCCACCCTCATGTAACACACTTGATCCAACTCCTTGTGCTAATGACCACACAGCTCTTGAGCTGAATCATTTGTGATCGAACAGGGAAAGAGCTAAGCTACACAGGGCTCCGCCCCCCCCAGGACTGGAGTTTGACACCCCTGTGTTAGACCTTCCATGTTTACATTATGCGCCATGGGAGTGTGGCTGTTGCTGTATATCATGTTACACACTCACACTCACTGAAAATCGCTGTTTTCTTTCTTTAGAGAATCCTGTTCATAGGCAACCCTTCCCTCCGTCGCCGCGCTGTGGCGTATCATCTGTCATGCCCAGCCACCACAAAGCAGATCGTTTTTTCTTTTTTGTCCCGGCTGATCAATATCATTCCAGTAGCACAAGTTTAGCCATAAATTCGCAGCCGTACTTCCGCTCAAGCGGTTGAGGCCGGTGGTGCCCTTACATGCAACCCTCAGACCTTACCGCGGTTCGCCCTTTGTCTCGCTGACATTTCGTATGGCTCGCTCACACCGCGTGAAAGCCCAAACTTTGGGTTTTGTTGCGACACCAAAAAGACATGCCTTCACCTGCAGGCAGTGATGCATTCAGTTTCGAGTCAGACATGCAGCGCTGCTGAACTTTGCAGGCTGTAGAAGGGAAACTGAGTGACTGTCGCCAGCAATTAAATGCCTAGAATTTAAAGGTGTACATTAGGCAGATGAAGAAGGAGAATGAAGACATTTCTCATATAGACCTGATTACTGATATGGACCTGATTACTGATATAGACCTGATTACTGATATAGACCTGATTACTGTGAGCACAGCATAGTGCTGCGCAACAGTGAGATTCGGAACATATTTGTCAAATATGTGCATGACGCATTTCCAAAATATAAAGCTTTCGTGAAAAGGGAAAGGTTACATAATTTGAGGACAAGTCTGGAACAGCAGCACAATGACCAGGTTTAAACCCTGTTGACAACTGTTTAAACCAAACCAGAATAACAAGATTTGCATGTTTGTGCCATGATTTCCCATGATCCTCCATGGCAAATTAGTACCACAGGACGTAAGGTCAGTGGGGTGAGGGATTAGACTTTGATGACTGGGAGGACATGGTAACTAAGACCTGCCTATGGGCTTTGACTTGTAGGGAAAAAAATGCGTAGAAAGAGGCTGCCGGTTCTGGATTGCCAAGAGCTTAGACATAAAGGGGAAGGCATTGTGGGCCTCACCCTCAGAAGCCTAGAAAGATTATGGTGTGCTTCAACGAAAAGGCTATCCAATACGCTACAGGCACCGGAAGGTGTGTCCCAGCTGAAAAGAGGTCTTATATCTGTTGTCGTGGTCAAATGGCTTCACAGTTAACATAGCAAGCCAGAACTGGTTCGGCTGTTTGGCTAAGCAGGTGTGTGGCATACAGATGTGGAGAGATAGGATTGGCTGTGTCGCTTTTGTGACCCTGTACGTAAACACTGAGTGTGCAGTGTGTCACCTGCAAACACCACAGTCAAGATAATCATCACATACAATCCTGTTAATTTATACAAGTGCAGGAGTGCATGCCAGTACAAGGACTGCTGGAATAAATACAGTACAATAAATACAATAAGTGAATTATTTCTAACAATGAAGTATTGTTTGTTAAGGGGAGTAAATGCGACTGGGCAGTCAGCTGGTTTTTCTGGTTATTAGGGTAACTGTTTGTGGGAAGACACTGTTCTGTGGAAGACACTGTTTGTTTTAGCACACAGTGGTCTGTGGTGCCTACTGGAGCGGAGTAGTGCAAAGAGGTTGCAGCCAGGCGTGAGGAGTGACAAGCAGCGCCGCAGAATGGTGACGTTTTCCAGACTGGTTCCTAGACACGTGCTGCAAGACCTTCATTACTGCTTCGTGCCAGAAGGTGGCACTATAGGTTTAAGATGCTCAGAAAGCCACGCTTAAGTAGCTTATAGTCCACATTTAGCCACCTTCGCTCTTCCGTACGGAAAGCGAAAGTTTATTTTGGTAGCTATTCAGAGACCTATATATTGACCAACGCTGTGCAAAAGTTGGCATATATTAAATTTAGGATATGCCTAGGAGACAAGATGTCGTTCCCTGTATAATACCTACGGGAAACGATATTAGCAGGAAACGAAACAAATCCGAAACCTTTGTAAAGTGATAGCTGTGATATTACTGTTTTGCTGGGGAGTAATCTGAGTACATGGGTGATATCTGTACATGTCTCTGGTTCCCAAGAGGCGGAGTGTCTATTGCGATTTAAAAGCGTCTTTTGGGACTTAAACCCCGTAACGACGGGCGGCAGAAACGTCGACATCAAAGCTTGCTAAAGCGCCAAATTCACCGCCCTGTGCTCTGTTGGGCATTCGCTACCACGGTTGAGAATTAAACTAGTCTAACCGGTAAAATGAGGCACTTCATGCTATATATGCGTTATGCGCACTGTGTGCTTAAGGCGAACATTTCGGGTTGTTATAGAAACACCGAGAAAAAAAAACATGTAACATAGGTAGGAGAGATTTTGACATTGGGTCACAATGTCACGATTTAAATACAAAGGTTTGTTTGGGGTGGGTGAATGAACGCATATTAAACAAGCTTTGGGGGTACACGTTCCACACGGTTCCTATCTTTAAGTAAGCAAAATATTTTAAACTGCGGTCTGCTGGTTAGCGCGGCTGATCTATTTAAAAAGCAGCCGAGCTGAAAGGCGGGTTAAAGGCGTCCAGCCGCTGTGCGCGGCCCCGGTCTCGCCTTCATTTAAAAGTGCGCGCTTTGCGCGGTCCCGTTTCTCTCCTTCGCTGCCCTGCGTGGTGACAAACTTGCCGCGGAAACGCAGCTGAAGCGGCCTCCCGCTGCGTAGGGGGAGGGTAAGTTCACAAAGGACTATTGCTTTCACCCCCCGCCCCCCGTTCTTACAGCCATTTGGACCGACAGGCTGCCGCATACCTCCCCCCCGTGGAAGTGGCAACGTGCGTCCCTGCTGCTTCACGCAGTAAACTCATAAAACCCCTGTTGTTGTCTTGCGCCGTTGGTCAGAGCCCCGCGTTACGTCTGTTTTCCCTTAAGCTGTTCTGTAAACGTTTCCGTGTAGTTTTTTTTTTGCAGTATGGCAGAATGTATGAAAATTGTAACTCAAGCAACGTGGTGTATTTTTAAAGTTTGCTTATTTTAAACATTTGACTGGTAAGAGCAAAAAAGTAGTTGTTGGACATACCAGTTAACAATCTGGAGCTGAATTCCATAAGCATATTTTAAAATATAATTTTGATGCTCAGATGGAGTAGGGCAGCAATATATTGACTTGGAGTATTGTGTGATAAGGGGTGTTGTGTGTGTGTGTGTGTGTGTGTGTGTGTGGGGGGGGGGGGGGGTGGTCTCTGTTCCCAGATTGGGGACCTGGCAGCATGTGTGTCTACATGAAGTGAATACTCTGGTTCCTTTTCAGAACATGCTATACTTAAAAAGAAAATGTCATGAGTTAAATGTGTATTTGGCACAATCAAACTTTAACATGCAGACAGAGAATGACGGCTTCAATGGAAAGGGCCAGTTGCCGTGCAGTTTTCTCTGCTAGATTGAAGAAATGTGTCCGTGAGGTAAAGGAGCATCGAGAGTCTGCTCAGCCTGGCCCCAGGGGCAGCGTTTAATTTTCATGCTTTATCCAAGATGCCTGCAGGATTATTATTTATTATTGTTGTTGTTACCAGCCCCTGCCTTTTTGCAAATCTGTAATAAGAGCAATTAGCAAATCATGGTACCAACAGAGTCAGCAACTGTCGGAAGATGTTGTGACAGGAGTGTAGTGTATAATTACTGTAATTATTGTTATACGGCCTCCAGCGACTCTCTGCGCTTCTGATGCAAAATCCCTGCGCTACATGTACTCAGGGGTGTAGCTAGAAAGTTTAGGCCCCCTGTCAAAATATCACCTTGGGGGGCCACCCACCTAGGGCTGCCACTTTCAATCTCAAGAAATATGGATTCCCCCCCGATTGAATTTCCCAGCTGGGGGCGGGGGTCCTCGCGGTACAATTTGCAAAGCTAATGTTCCCTGAGCGTATAAATTGTAATTTTTCATATTCAAGGCCCCCTACAAAGCGCTGCCCCCCCTGCCCAAAAAAAAATGTGTCAGGGTATCCATGCCCCTCCATCGCCCCTGCTTGCACTGTTTTAACAGAGGGATTCAGGTCGCGTGCATCCTGGACTGATGTGCATTCTGCAGACACCGACTGTGCACTGTATGTCCTGCAGACACCGACTGTGCACTGTATGTCCTGCAGACACCGACTGTGCACTGTATGTCCTGCAGACACTGACTCTGCACTGTGGTTTGTGAGGGCAGACTGTAACCGCATGATGAGGCTTGTGATGAGGTGGAGTGTGTGCAGGTGTGTTACAAGTGAGTGAGTAATGTTTCTGGGGCCTGGGTGACGCTCTGGGGAAAAACCAGGATGAAACCTTCAGATGCGGTCCTCTCTCTCTTTATGCAGGTGCAAATACTGGCATTATGATGACAACCTGCTGACCTCCAGCATCGTCATCGTCTTCCACAATGAGGGCTGGTCCACCTTAATGCGGACGGTGCACAGCGTGATCAAGAGGACGCCCCGGAGATATCTGGCCGAGATCGTCATGATCGACGACTTCAGCAATAAAGGTGCACGGGGCTGCGCCGGCAAGCACCCTACACCAGTGCCAACGGTCAACCCATCAGACACCATAAGCGGCTACATTGGTTTTGACCAGTACTGCCCTATGCTCAGAACAGTCTCTGAGGGCAGAGTTCGTAGTTGAGCATCTGAACAGGTCAGATGCTGAGTGAGATATTTTCTGGGGTGGGTTCAGAGTATTTCCTGGGGTTTTGCTGAGACGCAGACGTCATGCAGAAGCTCCTGTTCAGAGTGCTTCCTCTGTGTCCTTGTTTAGCTGAACCTGTGGCACAAAGATAATCGAGAGAGACGATCGTGATCTGCCCCCTCCGTCCCCCCACTAGATGTTAGTTAACCTCCCACTAACGAGCTGTGCCCACAGCTCATAAGTGCTGTAATAATTACCTCGCACAGCAAGGTAGAAGGCACTGAGCCAAGGGTCTGGCACAGGAGGTGAGGCGGTCAGGATAAGATGGGACTCTCCCGCTGCTCCGTCATTCAGAACCGCAGGGCGGCACAGGAAAGTGTGTAGCGAACTCTGAAGCACTCTTCATAGTTGTTACTGACACAGATGGTAATTTACTGCACAGCGGTTAATTAGCTGCCGATAAGCGGCCATGTCCGTTGTGCTCGCCGGCGTGTGACGCGGCTCTGTGTGCCTCTTCCCCCCCCCACCCCCAGCACACCTGAAGGAGCACTTGGATGACTACATCAGGCAGTGGAACGGCCTGGTCAAGGTCTTCCGAAATGAGAGGAGGGAGGGCCTGATCCAGGCCCGCAGCATCGGGGCTCGGAAAGCTACTCTGGGTCAGGTGGGCACCCCATGGTGGTACAGACACCAGTGTGTGTGTGTGTGTGTGTGTGTGTGTGTGTGTGTGTGTGTGTGTGTGTGTGTGTGTGAGTGTGTGTGTGTGTGTGAGCGAGTGAGTGATTCTGGGTGTTGGCTTATACTGCTGCCAAAAACAGGATTGCTTCTCAGGAATTATTGGGGGGAAATGAATATTAGATATAAATATGTACAGCCAAATGCAAGCACAGTATGAATAAATTATAGCATATTCATGACTGTTCATTTGTTGTGAGTGTACAGTGTATGCTGCCCCCAGTGGTAGTAGCTGGCATGACGGTGGAGTGTGAGCTCACCTTAAGTGTGGCATGTGATTCCCTTGCCCAGGTGCTCATCTACCTGGATGCACACTGCGAGGTGGGAGTGAACTGGTACGCTCCTCTGGTGGCTCCCATATCCAAGGACAGGTACCGTACAAGCCAGAGTTTCGTGCCCCCGGCCTCGAATGGACGTGTGATGTGTGTGCTGCAACGGCAGGGAAAGCCTCGTCGCCCACTTTCCTTCTTGCACTTTTGAACATGAGAGTTTTGGTCTTGCAAAGACCTCACTTTCAGATTCGCTACACGGTGACGCACGGCGTACTGATCCGAGGCTGCGGTCTGGCACAGGGCTGACGCTGTATTTTTAATCGATAGCCCACGTTCTCCTGCTTCTCGTTAGCTGAGCTTACTCATTATGTGAAAATACCAGCTACCCGTCGTCAGATGTCCTGCGGTATTTGTGCCGGCCATTGCCCACAATATAAGACTGTGCCTGTTTTGTTTCTCGCCCAACGCTGCAGAATGATATGCACGGTGCCTTTGATAGATTACATAGACGGCAATGAATATGACATACAGTCGCAGCAAGGGGGCGACGAAGACGGCTTCGCCAGGGGGGCCTGGGACTGGAATATGTTATGGAAGCGGATCCCGCTGACTGATAGGGAAAAGGCTAAACGGAAGCATATGACGGAGCCCTATCGGTAACTCCTCTGTGGACACTGGCCTGACTGAAACCCTCCTCTCTTTTTTTTTGTCTTGTCCTCCTGTTTTGTTTTCTTTTTCATTTGTCCACCACCCCCCACCCCGCGCACAACGACTCCTCCATGCCCCACCCACCCACCTACCGTAATAACCCTAGAACGGTGTGCACGGTGCCTCTCATTGACTCTGTACATGGCCAGACGTTCATCTTGGAGCCGCAGGGTGGTGGGAACGAGGATGGCTTTGCCAGAGGAGCGTGGGATTGGAGCATGCTCTGGAAGCGGGTGCCACTCACTAACGAGGAGAAGCAGCGGCGGTTAACTTTGACCGAGCCATATCGGTAATTTAGCCCGGCGGCTGGGCTGACTTCCGCCTTGCTGCTCGGCGTCAGGTGTGTGGTGGTGGGCCAGTTCTGTTATATCTGCTGTTCTTGCAACTCTTACCCCATCAGGACGCTTTATGTTCCCACCCACGCCCCCCACCCGTTCCAAAATCCGCTTTTTAGGGGCATACATTGTAGCATGCACGCTAACAGCTAATAAACAAACAACTCCTACACACCGCAGGGTCACCAACTCTCACGCATCTGGCGTGATGGTCATACTTTCTCACTCACGCTTATGTCAAGATGTCTTTCGGCAAATCTGTGTTATTCCTCTATAAACCTAAAATTAGCCACATCAGAAGTGTTTGGGTAGTTTTGCGAACCTAACAGATTATTTTACAAGCTAATAAAATTCTTACATACATGCAAATGTGTGTGTGCATGCATGTACAAACTTGTCTGGAATTGAGAATCAAATGCCAGCCAGCTGACCGGAGTTGGCCGCTCTGACAATGTCAAACCGTTGCTTCAATTAATTGAAATCAGGCCGACTACAAGTAATTCCCAAAAGAAACACCTAAGCCAGGCCCACATGAAACACAACCCCTCCCACCTGTCTCTCCCGAGACATTGGGCCTGATTGAAATATTTGCTCCCCCTCCCTGTATGAATTCACAGCCGTGTGTGTGCTCCCTGTTTCCTGTGGTCTTTGATTTCCTTACCCTTACGTTCATCCTGCACGCTTTTTCAGTCCTGCCATCGTTCTGCTGCCAGCATTCCCTGGTAAAGACCCCAGTGCCTCCTTTCTTTCAGATCTCCAGCCATGGCTGGGGGGCTGTTCGCCATCGAGCGTGATTTCTTCTTCGAACTGGGACTCTACGATCCCGGCCTGCAAATCTGGGGAGGGGAGAATTTTGAGATCTCCTACAAGGTGAACATACCATCAGCACTGCGGGAATACAGTCAGAAATCGGGCTCTGGCGAAATGCTAATGCTCTGTTAGCCATCCATCCATCGTCCTTAACTGTTTATCCAGCCTAAGTTTGGCTGGACATGGCGGGGCCCATCCTATTAGGGAACCCAGTCTGTTATTTATAGCAGAAACAGATCTGAATAGATCAGCTGGGCAAAAATAAAAACTGCTTCATATTCCTTATTTTGGCCTCTAATGAAGGCACAGCTTTCAATGCTTTCAAACTGATTTCTAGAACGCTCTTTCAAATTGTGTATCTTGATTCTTGGCCTCGGGGTGTTGCAGTGGTGTACTGTAGCCTCACACCTCCAGGACCAAGGTTGGACTCTCTGCCTGGGTTCCATATGTGCTGACTTTGCCTGGTCTCCCCGTGTCGTCGTGGGGTTTCCTCCAAGTACTCTGGGATCCTGCCACAGTCCAAAAACATGCTGAGGTTAATTGCAGTTATGAAACTGACCATAGGTGTGTATGTCTGAGTGAGCGGTGTGTGATAAAGTAATGCACGGGAATGGGGAACGTGGTAATACCGCGGTAATCTGCGGGAATGGGGGAGAGAAATTAAAATATTCCTGTGGTAACAGGAGGAATGGGTATGATCTTTATGGTATTCTTGTTGGGAGAGTAATAAAATGTATGGTTGCACCACAGTAACGGTAATGAAATTCCCCATAAATACATATTGTTATTTTGCTTTTATTAATTTTAAGTTCTTTTGTTCTGTTAAATTATTTGTTCTCACCTAAGCACCGCCTGATAGCAGTGTCAAGTGAGTCACTTAATAACTAAGATATTTGAAGGCAAATATGGACATGATTAATTTTACACTGTACTGCTGGTGTGTTGGTAAACACAGGGACCAGGTGGGGACGCTTTAGATGTTTACGGGGACGGATTGGCCCAATCTCTAGTGTGACTGTACCCTGTGACGGGTTGGCACCCCATCCTGTAATAGGCTCCAGACCCCTGCGACCCTGAATAGGACAAGCGGTTACATAAAATGGATGGATGGATGGATTCTTGGCCTCAGTTTATACATCATAATCATTATGTGCAGTGGCAGTAATATTTCCTGACAGCATTATCATTAGTGGATTCATAAAACTACACAACTCATAGCAGGGTTAAATACAGAGCTTCTATGCAGCCTGTGATTGCCCTGATTGGTTGATACTGTGCATGTGTGCGGGCTGTGATTGGCCAGATAGATTTGATGGACAGCGGGATCGGTTTCCACAGATCTGGCAGTGCGGGGGTCAGCTGCTCTTTGTGCCTTGTTCCCGGATCGGACATATCTACCGGCTGCATGGCTGGCAGGGAAATCCTCCCCCAGCCCACGTGGGCTCCTCCCCCACACTGAAGGTCAGTGGCCACACTGTCTTCATGCTTTGCTTTCTGTGTCTGGCATCCATCTTGGGATCATTTGAGCTGGGCAAGAAATAACTCTTGGACACTTTTCAAAGCAGGCCAGCTCTGATTGTACTTGATTATACTTATTTTGTGTACTGCCTCAGTCAGACCAGAAAATAAATAAAAATAATAAAATGTTTAATAAAAATTTGTATTGCCATGGGGAAACAGACATATTTAGTTGACCTGAAAGATTGTACAATGTGCATCATTCTCAACCCCCCCCCCCTCCCCCATCGCCCTGGTAGAATTACGTCCGTGTGGTGGAGGTCTGGTGGGACGAGTACAAAGACTTTTTCTATGCCAGCCGGCCGGAGACAGAAGCTCTGGCTTACGGGGACATCAGTGAGCTGAAGAAATTCCGTGAGGAGCGCAACTGCAAGAGCTTTAAATGGTTCATGGAAGAGATCGCCTATGACATCCCCAAGCACTACCCACTGCCTCCCAAGAACGTCGCCTGGGGGGAGGTATCTGGTTCCCCTCTTTTCTGCTACGCTCAGGGCTCCTCCAGAGAGTGGTGCGAGGAAAGTCGAGGAGCCTGCTCATGCCGCACCAGGGCATTTATCAGAAATGACCCGACAGGAAATTGCAGATAACAACATGACAGGATTCATCACGTTGTTGCAGTCAAATTGCTAATATTTACCTGATATAAAACTTCAATATCACTGCAGATATACAGTTAAACACAATTCAAATCCAGTATGTTTACTTTGCATTTCACATACTAGGACAATTTAAACCATGTTAACAGTGACATAATCAAAGAAAATAGGCCCAAAGATAAGGACTGACTAGACGCCACACCTCACTTCCAAAACAGTGCTGTCCAGTTTAATTACTGGAAGCTAATTAAGTAGCTATGTGTTACTAACTAGCTAGGTTGTACTACCTGTTGCTGTTTATTGGTTTGTAAGAGATATTCTAGGGAGTCGATCAAACGACTGACATTTTCCACCAGATACGAGGATACGAGACCAATTACTGCATAGACAGCATGGGGCACACAAATGGAGGCAATGTGGAAATCGGACCTTGTCACAGAATGGGAGGGAATCAGGTAATACATTTTTCCTCAGTTTCATTGCTAATATTAGTGTTTCTGTGGCTGCAAGGCTACTTTCAGAATAATTGATAACTAATGCTTTTGGTTGTACTGGCACTTTCCTCAGTGAATAGTCCATTAGTAACCAATCATCACTGGTCTCTTCAAGCTCTTCCGGATTAATGAAGCCAACCAGATCATGCAGAATGACCAATGTTTGATCAAAGGCACAGACGTGATGTCAGTCATCTTAAATCACTGCAATCTGAACGAGAACATGGAGTGGAAGTATTTTAAGGTCAGCCTTTACATCTTTCTTCCTCACAGAGGTGTGGACATTGAAATTGACTGATACTACTTTCATGTGTGTGAATATTAAATGTTGTATGATTGGTGGATCCTTTGTCCAGTGTGACAAATCCATACCTCTGCAAGTAAAGTGGATTTTCCTACTCTGTTCCCATCAGACATGATTAAGCTAAACCTAAATGAAGAGGGACTTTTCTGAGCTGCAGTTTCATTTTATGTAGTCCTTACAATTTAGACAGATCCACTGAAGTGCTTGCGATTTTACATTTGGAAGCCATATGATTTTAAATGTCAGCTTTAATTATGAATTCCCCATGATAGCTTAAAACCGGGGGAGACTTCAGTAGGAATGATAGCCTATTGTTTTTCAACCTTATATAGCTACTGTCTTCTGTGACAAACAGTTATATTATTCCTCATAAAATAAATGAATTCTGACTTTTTTACAGGATCTGCACCGGTTCACCCATGTTCCCACGGCGAAGTGCCTGGACAGATCGGACATCCTCCACACGGTGTTTATTTCCGAATGTGACAGGAACAAGACCACTCAGAAGTGGGAGATGAACAGTATCATGGCAGTGTGAATCTGGGAAGCATCATTCATGCAGCAGGTCTGAGAAACAGGTGCAGTAAAAGCAACTGCATCTGAAAAAAGAAGCCAGCAAGGGATCGGCCACTTTATAAACCACTGGAAATGTTAATCACTGGCCAGGCTCCATGATGGATGTTTACAGCTGTCTCAGATGACAGCATTTTCCTCAGGGGTTTAAAAAGCATTTCTTTACAATTTCTGTAAAATAAAAGTGCTCTATTCATCTGCTCATAGTTTTGAAGACATTGGGTATTTTTTTTTTTTTCCCACTGATTTACCCATGTATGTGTCACGCATAATCAGCATTGTGGTAAACATGTATTCAGAGGCACTAGCAGAATACACTAGAAGCACACCAAGTCCATTTCATTACAGCAGATTTCTCTTAGGGATATATTACTGCAAATATGTCCATAGACCCCCTGATATTTTAGTAGTATAATGTGAGTATAGCAGAGGCAGGTCAGCATGTTCTTACACCATGCTTCCCATTGGGGGATTTAAAGTGTTTATCAAAACTTTAAACCATAGTTGTGCAGTTGTTTCACACTGAAAGTCTCAAATTTTAATTGGAGGTATCCATCTTATGCATTTGTCATTGGCCTGCACTGCTATAACTGGGAGAATTATTGTATGGATCCATACAAGCAGAACATGTCAGCAGACAACTAGATGAAAACCTGTAATGGTTAATACCTCCCAGATGTATAATACTGACACCCCCCCCAAAAAAAGAGAGAAGCAGCACAAATTGAAGTATCAATCATAATATACAAAATTTTATTATAAAAATTGCATCTACACAGAACACAGTTTTAAAGCTCCAAGTAAAAAAAAAAAAAAAAAAAAAAATCCTGTACTACACGTTTGTATATTTTAAAACGGCAGTGGAAGCATACAAAAGGGAGAACCCACCACTATCCCAAACAAAAAGCAGTGCTTCGAGGACCAGATACTACAATTTACAAAACAACACATGAACCTAATATGTATTACAGCTATACACATTTCTGTACATGTTCTGAAAACCCAAACGCCAAATGTGTTGCATTCCATAGTTCACATTCTTGTTTTGTAAATACTGCTCAAGCCTCCAGGCCTAATCATCATCCTCCTCGTCTTCCTCATCCTCGTCTTCCTCATCATCCTCCTCGTCTTCCTCGTCATCATCATCTGCTGGTTCTGATTTCTTTGCCCCAGCTGACCGACCGGACACCCCCTTCTTCCCACCATCTCCTGACTTGGCGCGGTAGGCAGCCACATCCTGGGGGAGGGAACGGTTTGGTTAGATGAGCACCGGTCTGTCAGTTTTGGTAGCTGGTGGGGAGGGGGACCTACCTTCTCATACTTCTCCTTCAGCTTGGCGGCTTTCTGTTCATAGGGGGCCTTGTCCTTGGGTGTCTGCTTGGCCCACATCTCACCCAACTTCTTGGCCACGTCCCCAATGGAGATACCTGGGTTGTCACTCTTCACCTTTGGACGGTGCTCAGAGCAGAAGACGAAGAAGGCCGACCTGTTTGGCATGTAGGAAGACACGGTTATGACATTACACTATGGAGGGTGGAGACTAACCCCGCCCCCCCGCGGCAGCAACACTCACGGTGGACGCTTGGGGGCGTTCGGATCCTTCTTTCTCTTGCCTCCCTTGGCTCCTTTAGGAGGAATGTAGTTCTTCATTTCTCGCTCATAACGAGCCTTGTCGCTCTTCGCCATGTCCTCGAATTTGGTCTTCTCCTTCGCAGACATGGTCTACAAGAAACGCAGCGAGCCCCACTATTAGTCCCCAGGCCACTGTGTAGCACCACCTCCTCCGCAACAACCCCGGAAAAAGGCGCGGCCGGACGCCCGCCTCACCCTCCATCGCTCCGAGCACTTCTTGGAGAACTCGGCGAAGTTGACGGCCGTGCCCGGGTGCTTCTTCTTATGCTCCTCCCTGCAAGTCTGCACGAAGAAGGCGTAGGACGACGTCTTCCCCCGTGGCTTGTTCGGATCCTTACCCATGGCAGCAACTCCCTGCGCGACGCGTTTAGGGCGCCGGGGAGCAAAGAGCCGGTTATGAGCCTCTAGCGCCTCGCAACCCGGCGCTTATCCCGTCAGGCGCTCTTATCCCGCATTAATCCCGACACGATCCTGCCGCGGAGCCGCCAGAACAATGAACGCTGCCCTCCATCTTGTTTCCCGCCTAAAGTTCGCTCGGCCATGTCTGGGCGCTCGGTGGTAGTTTCAGGACCTCGTATGGCTTTAGAATCCCGGCTAGTAAGTTTATTCATGCCTTTATTTTAATGACTATCGGTACTCGCCGTCTAAAAATCCCCATTGACTATTTAGGTGACCGCCGATATCTCAAAGGCGGCAAAAGTCTTATAGCCGCTAGGCTAACGAGCGTGTGCTACAGCGAACCTAAAGCCTGCTTATGCAGTTCAGATCGTGACGAAAGAAAATAGCGCAACAATCAATTTAGTTTTATAATAAAAGTACAGGTACAACATTTAGTAGTATTCAAACTAGTTTTTGGGTAAATAAGCACTGAAGTAACCCAAGTTACAAAATTAAAAAAATAGGAAAATAATAAATTCTTCAAATTAAAGTCACAACTAAAATACAGGTTTTAATTTCCTAACGGGACAATAAGAAGGAGCGAAAGCGAAGCTCCGTACTCACCTCTATGAGCCTGTAAACTTTGTCGTAGAGTGCACTCACTAACTTCCTCGCAGTGTTTTTTCACTGCCGTACAATTCACATAAACTTGATTAAATGCGCTAGCAACTCCTCCCTCGCGCTCCGCCGTTGGTTCACCTCGAGCATTCAAATTTGAATCCGAGCCCCGGCTCGGGCGACACCGAGAACTGATTGGCCCACGGCGCCTTCCTGCCGCGCGCTGCCGCCGTCAGTCAAACTGCCGCGGCCGCCCCCGGAGAAGGGGGAGAGAGCAGACTCTGTGGTGATTGGACGAGCCTGGGATTTTAAATCGACGGCGCAAAATGCCCGTGGCCCAGGCGTTGACAATGCGATGATGCGATTGGGTGAGCGTGGAGCGGGGGGAGGGATGGTGGCGCGCGCGCGCGGTGTTTTGAATTACAAAAACAACAGCTATATAGATGGGAGAGCCGTGTCGGGGAACAAAGGAGGGCTGAAATTAAATTAGCCAGCTGGCTGACGACTGCCGTGAACCGGAATTAGCCGCTCGGCTAGCCCGTTGCTATCCAAGACGGAGGCGATGTTTTTAAGAAAGTGCAACCACGCACCCCAAAAAGAAACTCGAGCGTAGTACAGCCATGCAAAAATAAAAATACGACACAATTTCAGTCGGAATTATTAATCAAATGAACTAAATTTGTTGTCTCCCTGCTGAAACATCAGTTCTCCCCGTTTGATATTTTCGCCGTTATTCGTGTCTGTGAAGACTGAGTATTTGAATAATAACTGAATATAATATTTGACTATTATTATAGTGCATGAATCCAGAAAAGCCCCTGGGGACACGTTTGGCTGAGCCCTGTTGTGCTGCTTCAGTAGTTAAAGCCTCCATTTGGAGCCGTGTGCGCCGCTGAGCCAGACGGCCCCCGGCCAGTCGTGCCATACCGTGCCGGTGACACCTCTACGCGCCGGCCCACATGGCGCGCAGCAGGAAAGCGCCTGTCAGCTGCCGCTTTCTCCCGCCCTCCGTTTTGATGCTATAAAGAAGAAACGGGTGGGGCTTTCAGTGGCCAGTGGTTAAGGCACCGTATTTTTCACACATATGCGGTTTATATAGCATGACACCGACTATAGCATTGTTTATCCCGACGAAATGACTGTTTATAAGTTATAAGCTCTTACCCCCCAAGAGAAACACTGTAGGCATTAAAAGCACAATTAATATTTGTCTTTGAAAGGTGGTTCATGACTGAAATAACTTAAGGAATGGTTTATTTCAGTTACAGGAAACGTGTAATTAAAGCCACCATAAAGTACTGTCATCTGAAGAAGCCCATTAGCACACAAATTGAGAATCCTTAAAAATTGCTAAAGAAAGCACAACAGAAATTTAAGTCAGTTTTAAGTACTGCAGCAGTTCTACAGGTTGAATCATTTTCGTCTCAGGCCCTACATTGTATGTCTGATAGCATATTGGGTTACATGGTGATTGTTTGGCTTGTTCTCCATGCTGAATTAAAATTTGCATTAAGGAACTGAATTTATTTTTATTACTTAGGATTGGCTCGTGTGGCATCTTTAAAAACAGGAGTTTGCTTGCATGCAGAACAAAGCCAGGAAAAAGTCTATTAGGCCATACACTGCACTGGAGCTAATCTGTTCTCTGCCCTCCAGTCCAGCACACCACAGGATGTAAGGCAATCTGTCTGTGTTTATCTCTTGTCTTGAACTGATGGGGTCTCGCAGAGTCCAGCAACCAGACGCCATCAGAGCGCCAAACCAGCAAGCCCACACTGTTACATGGCCTTCCCATCTGTCAGTGCGGAGCAACACTCCCCCAAGTCTTCAGATGGGTCAGACATGAGGAAATCTTTTTTTGAATGCATTGCACATTTTTGGGCTGCTTTGTTATTTTAATTAGAACTGTTTACGTGTAGATATGCTTTAACCATCAGTCCAAAATGAAGTGTTTTGGTTTTGCAGTGTTCAGTACAATGAAATATTCCACACCCCTTTAGATTCTCATTAATTTATTGCACCAGATATCCCCCACAGCCAGCAATACTTATTATGAAAGGACAGTTCTCTTCATATACTTCATTTTTCCATTTCAATTGCTAGATCATGGAGCGATACAGTGATGCAGTGATTAGCACTTTTGCTTCACACTTGCAGGGCCCGGGTTTGAGTCTCTGCTCCAGCTCTATGTGTGAGACGTTCGCATGTTCTCCCCGTATTATCATGGGGTTCCCCCCCCACAGTCCAAAAATATGGTCAGGTTATTTGAAGTTACCAAATTGCCCATAAGTGTGAAAGGTATGTGCGTGTGCCCTTTGATGGGTTGGTGCCCCATTCTGGGTTGTTCGCTGCCTGTAGCCTCTGGACCCCCTATGAATATGGCAAGCAGTATATAAGATTGCTTACCTGTATGCTTTGAATTTAGCATTATGGTTCAACTGGCAGCCTTTTCACACCAAAGCTTCTTTCTGTGTGTGGGTGATTTTGCATGTTCTTCCTGTGTTACGATGAAACAAACGGCTGTTTAGGTAAAATATTGAATTTGAAAGCAGTTCTCTTCTTGTGGATTAAGTGTAAGAGATATCCTTCCTGTATTTTCAATATGGCTGTAAGCTTGAATGGCACTTGTAAGAAACCTGAAAATGAATATGTTTAATAACAAACACCTGGTTTTAAAACCTAAGTTCTGAGCCATTTCTAAAGTGGCACACTTTTCATTTACTAGTAAGACAAAATCTGTAGGAAACGCGAGTGGCAGAGTTAAGAAATTCTGAGCTAATGTGATTAACTGTTAGTTTGCAGTGGGATTGGGTGCTTTCTCCCTGGCATTCCTGTCCCATTGACTTCTCTTGTTGTGGGCTCAGACTGTATAACATCTTGGTCTTTAAGACAAAACCCCAAACCCAAGGACTTTCCAGCAATGTTTAAATACACCAGTGCACTATGGCTGGTTTTAATTTTTTAATCCAAAATTTTAATGTGTTTCAATATTCACTTGTTGGTGTAATAGGGGGTTTATGACAAACCTCTGCATGTCTGGTCCTGGAATGAAGAATTTTATGTGATTTTTTCGAATGGTATGAGTAGTAATAATGTTCAAATTGTTTGCGACAAATGTTGATAAAGCAAAGCATTATTTTATCTCAAAGTCCAGAATATTCCTTAGCATTGTTTTCAGGGTGATTCCCCTACTACCTACCCATAATTCAGACCTACAATAGTCTTAAAGCTGGACACTTCAACAGCAAATCAGTTCTAAGGTAATAGTGATTGCTCTCCTCTCCTGCTGGGCTCTTAATGGAAATGGGAATGAGCAGCTATCACTGAAACTACCACCGGCCATTGTAGTGCAAAGTCATTCCAAAGCAAAGGTGCATGAATCATTTACATACCCTAAACCCCCAGCTGTTCACCAATCCCAACGACTGAAAAAACACCTCTCGCATAGTGGATGGGCCTTAAAAGGCAGGCTGAGGTCAATGAGTTTCACCAAGTGTGAAAATGCATATGTTTACTAGCCTATTTAAAATGTAGGTGTAGAGTAATGTCCCTGATGAGAGAGTTCAATATCATTGGTATTATTAACCTTTACACATCAGTTTTTTTTTTGGCCTGATTTCCTATAATGCAAGGAATTAGGAGAAAATATCTAAATATTTTGGGAAGAAGCAGAGGGGGTGGGAATGTAAAAAGTTATATATTGGTAACTTGAACCCTGTGGGGGGTCAGACACGCATTCTTTAGTTTCACCTACTTTTCTGTAAACTATGGGGTGGAATACCCCCCTCCCCCAAAATATGTAGGAATTCATACATGAAGCCCACTAATGATGTCACAGGGCGTGTGAGTCAGCCTTGCACTCTCAAGTAACATCCCCTCACAATCTCACCTTTCTCTTGGTTAAATCATGACAGACTTCACGGAGTTTTAGCTAAATTGTTTAACATGCATGAGCCTATCAGATTACCCTGCTGTCTCTGAGGATGTTCCGACTTTTAATGCGTTACCGGCTACAGCAATTCTGTTAAAAAAATGAAACCGATATGATTTACAACGGAAATATGAGGAGCTGCAAGCAGTTGTAAGGTTTCGCATCCTGCTGCGTCGCTGCAGCGCACAAAGTCTTGCCAGCGGTTCAGTACACTGCAACTCCTTTTACCAGTAAAACAAAGGCTATACATGCAGTTTTGAAATTATCCGACAGACGTGGGTGAAATAAGATACTTGGAAACAGTTAAGCGTCTTGTAGAAGTTCTTCTAGCTGCGGGTACAAACATAGACTAATTTAAATATACCCAGTAACCTTAAAATTAAACCAACAGTTGCATTTTGATCCGATAACAGAGGCTTCACGATAGCCTATGGCAATTAGCACAACAAATTAATAACTGTGAATTAAAAACGCTAAACGTTGATTTCGATACAACACAACGATTTGAAGGAAACGTTTAATCTGAATTTATATGAGTAAATGTTTTAAAGGAACTTGTTTATAATTATATAAATGATCAAGTGTATTTCGTACGTCGTGGGTACAATACTCATACTCTGTTGTAATATTTCTTCAAAACAATGGTACAGTCCGTTTTCTTATTATAAGGTGTTTCTACTGTGGTTATGAAAATAAACGTCAGCTTCGACTGATGGAACAGTCTGCTAGTTGTAGTGTGGTATTCACTGAATTCAAGCGCTTACGACCTGAACTCGAGGAAACGTTGAGACTTAAGTCATGTACACCGAATTCATTATTACACTGGTATGTCATCAGCTGCAATATATTTAAATTGCAGACTGCGCATTTATAGTGTTTTACAAGTTATGACGGGGGAGGTCGTGGGTGTTCAGAAGAGGGCGAAAGACCGGTTCGTCCAGCTTCTCGCTTGCGTCTCAAGCTGCCGCTAGTCTCCAGGAAATCTGCCTTCAAGCGTTTTTGCATGGGATGACAAAGGAGATCTTCGGTCCGAAGAAAACATCTCTGAAACACAACATGTATTTCCTCTTTAGAAGAATCAACCTTAACACGAAAAGTCGCGTGAAGAGTTGATATAGGCTAATATCGGAAAAGAACTTTTTCCAGATAAGCATATAGTATAAAACTCCCCACAACTGTCATAGCGTAAACATATTATTAGGAGATTAATGGCACAGTTTTATTCAGACCCAGGGCGTTTAGTACCTTCCCAACTCCAAGCTGCAATTACGTAAAGCAATATACAATGTAAACACAGCGGATATTTATTTGAGCAACTGCAGCACACAGATGCACACGTGAAAATATTAACGGTTTGGTGAGGAAAACGACAAGGTAGCCTGTGTTCAAGGACTGCCCGAGGCTGGATTGCATTCGCCTTGCGCCACGCTCGACGCCACCACCTTGTTTAAATTTAGGCGGCTACCGCCACCTGCCGGCCCAAAATGGCATTACCTGGGGCAACACAACAGCTCACTGAAGTTGCAGAAACAGACAACGTCGCATTTGCTTCCTTCCCAAAAGTGGTTCTGGAGGGAGTCGATGGGTCGCAGCATGTCGATCCCCTCAGCGATATTATGACAGTCCCGGTTCTTCAGCACTTTTTTGTAGCAGGACAATCGGTTTGATGGATTAGCATCGCCGGTCAAAAGGCCAACACATAAAATAGCAGCAACCAGAGATATTTTCATGTCTGTTTCGTCTCTGAAATCCAAAAAATACGACAGAAATTTTAGATATGTGTGTGTGTGTGCGTGTGTAAAAAATTAATACATAGGAAAAAAGGAATCAGTACATAAGCCAACGTCAGACCAAACCTAGTTAATATCTGGGACTGTAATTAATTGATACAGATAACTGATGAGTTTATTTAAATTTCTATATCTACGTTTTTTTTTACAAATTATTTCTCTGTGACTGATTGCATACTCGCATTAGAATTTGCATCTAATTATTTCAGCAGATTTTCCTTTAATTTTTAATTGTGGGCCTACATTTAATCCATTTTTATACACTGCAACCATTGTCACCTATAAGCAGCCTAATTCACTTCGCGTCCTCACATGAAGTTTTCAGATTGCGGCGAGTCCTACCTTTAGGTGCACGCTCCTTAGGAAGAGTCACTGGTTTTGCGTAGGTTTCTCGGTTCCCTGGGGTTTCTGCAATTTGGGCACAACGGAGCTGTTGTCCTCCCTTGGCGCTACTCCGATTGAGGTTGCCCGCCTCTCGGCCCGGCTCCGCTTGCCGATCGCCTCGCAGCGCTGACAGAATCAACACAAGCCAACATTCAGCGCAGATGGGGGGGGGGGACGAATTTATACCAAAGATATAATATTTGTTTTAGTTAGCAAAAAATAAAAACCCGAAATAAAACACCACTGATTACTTTAATATAGATAGATTTTTAAAATAATTTTCAATCATTATTTTTATGATTTTCATAAAGATTGTTTTTGACCCAGAAAAATTGCGTATGGCGCAGAAAGGGACAGAGTATTTCATATAATAATGAAATATTACCACGTAAAACTCCATGTGGGTTTTGCAGACCGCTGGATGTATTCACAGATAGTCGGAATATGCTTGCATCTTACATAGACTGCATGTGAAAGGATTTATTTAAATTTATGGCTTCCCTGGTGGTGATTGAGTCATGGGGTGTATTATACACAGGGCACGGCAATGTGCCCAGATAGGAAAAGACTGTCTAGATTGTTAGGGAAGCGAGTTGAGAAGATGGTGGTTAAACAGATATTTGTTACTGTCCAGCTAATAATAATATAACTGTAAAGCAACCGATAAAACTGATATGAAAAGGATTACCCACAAAAAAATACTGTGTTCGGAGATATTGTGGTACCTCTATATATACTGGGCGTTTATCCATTTAGTTTGTTCGTACTGCTGTGCTGTTCCACCTGAGCAATGATTAAGCTCCTTGATAAAATAGCTGGACCTGAATTAATTGACTTTGCTCATAGTCCTTGGCCTTGACTTGTGTCATTTTTCATTTTATCTGGCTGGGGATATGTTGCTATCTGCATGGACAGGGCCAGGAAGTGAGTGAACGTGGAAAGGAACATTTTAATAGACTTACAAGCTATCACGAGTCCGGTCCGGTCCGAATGTGCTAAGTATCCGCTGGAATGGTTCGATTTGCGTTATTCGTGTGTAGCAAACAACGCGAATAAATGTGAGGATTTGCCATGTTGACCTGTTAGTAAAAGATGTTTTAATCTGAAAACCAATCAATTTTCTTGCCCCTCTTTCGAAGCTGATGAAAATTGCCAACAGATTCGCCATGTACGTGCTTTTAACGCCATATAATGCTAGCTTTAGGGTAAAAGACAAAAAAGAAGATCGCGGATAAATAAGATTTTAAATCAATACCTTAAAAATGTAATGTGCTCAAGTTCCACATATAAACAGGCCTACGTATGTTCATATAGCAAGTAAGCGGTAGGTACTAGTGTCGGTAGGCGAGTGCAGGCTCCCGCACGCCCAGACGGATATTGGGTCAAACCCAAAAAGCACATCACCTCCGAGATTTAGGCCTATCGCGATGCATCTGTAATCAAATTTCAAAAGTACTTTTCTGGTGCTGCGATATGGCAAAATAATTCCGTTTAAGAAGTGGATGCAAAACCAGCCTGCTAGTTTCGGCTTCTCTATTCGAACATACGGACTCCGTGATTAAAAACAGTTAAATCCTAAACTCGGAACCTAGTTAAAGGAATGAAAACCTAGGCTATATTGTCACTGCACTGTCAGATACCTTGAACCACCGACACACTTAAGGCTGATTTCAGGCTATATTGTGCGGTTTTCTGTAAAGTACTTAAGTTGGAAATGTTGCCAGGACTTGGCAAACCCGAAATTACCATTAACCCGATCCAAGTGGAGAAACCGACGTGGTGCACGAGGCGAACAGATTTCCTCCGCAATATGACAGTGTTTAGCCAGTCTTAAATTTGAGGGTGGCATGAAACATAGAAAAATAGCGCACAGACACAAACACTTAAAAAGTAATTTAAAAATTCGACGGAGCAGCAGAGGGCTTTGCAGAGGGTGCTGCCCAAAAGGTGAGTCGTTTTTTGTTTCCTTTTTGAAATGTTTAACTTCTTAAAGTTTAAAAAACCGGGATGTTGGAAACACCGTCTCCCCTCGGAGCAGTCGATTTAATCGGGCCGCTAAAACGCATCAGGTTGTAAATTATCCATCGTATTTGATGTTTTGTAAATAAATAGCTACTTCTACGGTAACGGGATTACCACGGAATCTGGCTTGCTTTGCTTAATATACCATCCATTATCTGCTATTCTAAGGGTATGCAACCCTAATCACGGAGTGCCGGTATCCGGCAGGTTTTCTGTCTTATACCTGATGAGTTACTAGCTGCCTGAGATCAGGTGTGGTTCATCAGAGACGAGGGAGGATAGAAAACCTGCTGGATAGTGGTACTCCAGGATCAGGGTTGTCTATCCCTGTACCATTGTATTGTATCCCAGCTATCACATTATAGGCTGCTGCAAAAATAACTTTGGGTTGAACACATGGGGGATTGAGATCTCTACCCATTTAACGGGGGTCCAGGGAGTTGTATTGGCTGGTTTTGATTATTGGGGGGTTGGGTGGGGATTGCCACCCCTCATCTACCACTCCCCCATAATTTACGCTCATGGGATGCACCCCTCACAAAATACATGACATTTTGGTAGCAGAATTACCTCTAGCTGTATATTATGGATCTCGATGAGACGGACAAATTATAATATCTCTTAATGTTAACCAAAATAAAATATATACAGTGGTACCTCAGTTCTCAAACTCACTAAAACTCGAATTTCTTGAAAGTTTGACCTAGAACTCGATCTGAATATCAGAAGTCAAATCGTGAACGCTGACCTAATATAAATTGTACACGCCAGGAAATGAGTCATATTACAATGCAATTCTTACTTGAATGCCTTCTTCACAGACTGGACATTAACCAAATAAAGTAGCGCAACATTACAGTAACTAACAAATAAACCACTAACTTACGTGTACTATTAGAGCATATATGTAATTTATTTCAACTTTATTTTGCCAGGTAAATTAACTGAAAACCAGTTCTCACTGCTTTACGTGATATTCGTGAGAAATAGCAGACTACACATCGGAACTGCCTGGGATACAAACGTCATGCGTATAACTAAACTCTTCAGCCAATAAGGGCAAAAGTATCTCGCCAGGGAGGCGGTTCCAGTTTGTGCAGCCGGGTGAGAGGTCGCAATGCATCTAACTGCAATGTATTGCGTCAGGATCAGAATGCGTTGCTTTAAGCCAGCACTGTAAGCAAGTCAAACACACCCAATGACCGGACTGGGGAAACAAACTGAAACACTGACTTAATATAGAGGACTAATGACAACAACCAGAAACAGCTGATCGCATGGGGATCCCACACGAGGTTAACGAGGGGGCGTGGCACACGGAAAGAGCAGACAATCGGAGCAGGACAAGGGTAACGTTCGGATAAAATCTCTATCGTTTTGGAAGCCATTAAGAAAAAAATGCTCTTCTTGTTTTATATTGTTCATTTTGTGTTTAAATGCTTAAAAACATATTAGGTGTAATTTTGCTGGGGCTGGAACCAATTAATTGGTTTTCCATTATTTCTTATGGGAAAAATTCGATCAGAACTCGAACTTTTTAGGATTCGATCCGCAGTCCAGAACGAATTAAGTTCAAGAATCGAGGTACCACTGTGTTTGTTGTTTGCCCTTTTGTTTTCGTGTAATTATAGGTGTATTCACATGTATCAAACATATTGGCCATATATATTGGTTATATAACAGTGGAGGATGTAAGGGCGAATATACGTGAATACATTTATGGTATATTGTCAAACTTATTGCATAAATTTATTTCCACCCAGTGTCTCCAATTGTGAGGTGACAGACTTAGGGAATGCTGCCATCTTCTGTTCGGACAGTAAAATGACAAGACAGACTTTCCCGTCGCTGTTTGTACGGTGCAGAGGCAGGACAGGATTCAGCAAAACTAATTCTTCATTTCGTCTCATCTCTTAGTAACCAATGAAACAATGTAAATAATTAGAGTTGCTTAAATTAGATTGACTGCTCTAAAATTGAGAGGAAAATTATACTTGGATAGATAGCGTATTACTTATTTTATAAAATCATTTGTTGGATTGCCCAATAGTTCTGCAGCCAGTTTGTTTCGGCCTAAGGAAATTCCATTCTTATCTCCAAAAACGATATACAAACATTAATATGAATTGCAAACAGAACATTTTTGAAATCCTCATGTCCTTATAATGAATACAATTCCGAAATATTGTTTTTATTTGGCCAATATACTGATCACATGATTCTCCGCTACCATTAATCTTATATAATACATTTATGAAATATGGAACTTTTCATAAAGTGATTCGGAACTAATTATGCTTAATGTGGAAATTTATTTAAACAAAGTCGAAATGTTACATTTAAAAATATAGACGTGTGTGTGGGTTGGGCAGTTACATTACTTTGCGCAATTGTGATTTTTAAAATAAGCTTTAATTGCGGCGCGTTCCCGCACACGTTGGAAGCCCCTGACAATCCTAAGCAAAATGGTGTGCAACATAAATATTGCTTCAGAGAAAAATGTCCGTGTGTTTCTTTTTGTTCAAAATTAAATGTTTGTAAAGGTTTGTACGAGTAAAGTGGTGCTCAGTATATGGGCCAGTATACAAGGGCGTAACTTTGGCTGGAGCATTGGAGGTCTCCACCCATTACGGGAGAAAATTATTATTCGGGGGGTTGTATTAGCTGGTTTTCATTTATTGGGGGGCTACAACCCCCGTTATTTACGTCCATAGACCAGTAATTTCACTCTAAAGTCATGGCTGCTTTCCTGCAGCGTCCCTGGTCCACTTTTTATTTATATATGCCGGCCGATGTCGAGTGTCAATCTGGGCTAGTTTTTCCGAAAGGTACACCTTACTGCAGTTATTTCTACACGTGGTCCCCGAACAATTCCTTAAGATATTGCTTAAGGGTGAGCCTCTTAAGTGCGACGTTAATACGTGCCGGGATACCTGATTGGTTGACATTAGTGGCTCGAGAATCAGTTATTCCCCCATGCGGCAATTGTTTCAATGTGGCATGAGAGAAAGTTGTGTTCTTTATAAATATAACTGCAGAAATGCTTAAAATACTGCATTAATCAGAACTGGGGAGAATCTAAAAATAAACTACAAAATTACCAAACTGAATCCTGAATTAACAAATTAAATCATATTCCGTAAATATGATTTTTCCCGAACCCGCCTCCCCAGATGGTAGTATTTCTATCTTATTTTTATTTGCTCTATAAAACACCTGCGCGCGCCAGGATGTGTGCATGTCATTGATATAGGGAGGAGCAATGGCCGAATAGCCAAAAGAAAAGTTCAGTTACTGTCTGAACATGAGATAATGTGTTTCAGTGTTGATCATGGGGACTGTTCCAGGGTGCTTTTTTTTGGGGGGGGGAGGTGGGAGGTGGGGATATATTAGACGTATATGTAAGTGAACCTGTAGTGTCGCCTTATCAGCGTCATTAACCAAAGATCTACTGTCACTGTGGCACATTTATAGAGGTGTCTGCATTCCACGGGCGTCTGAAATGATGGGACCCCATCTTCCCAATAAATAGACAAACAAACAAACAAGCCAATAATCGACAGCGCGTTCCTTATCTTTTATGAATCTGCCCGTTACTGAGCCATATTCGCTGCGCATTCAGAGCGCAAGGACGAAACAAAGATTTTACTTATAAGTGATTTATATATATATATATATATGGAAGAAAGATCATTTTATGATATGGTTTAGTTATTTTTAGATAAGTGATGTTTAGTTGTAAAAATGTGCCTTTGATGATGTTTGTCTTATTTTAAATGCTATATTTTTCGAAAATTGTTATTTTTTTATTACATCATATCCTTTCATGTCGTGTTGCGTGTCTGCCCATTGTGATGTCACGATATGCATCACAACGCGATCATTCCCACAACTGTTGAATGGTTAGAGTACATACTGATTAAGAGCATTTCAGAGGCGTGCAGCCCAACAGTGGGGGCCACTAGCGGTATGAACTGACAACGGCGGTAAGAGACAACTAAGAGTGGTTCAATCATGTTTTCGGGACCACATCAAAACGTTAAATTACAGCTTAAGTTAGAATTTACCAACGACGCAGCGTAAAGAAGGCTTCGGGAAAGCATCCCATGAGCTTTAATAAATGTTTAAATATACATACACGTACAGTAGGCATCGCTGCATACTTCGGAGTAAGCCTCGCGATTTCGCAATATTCTTCCCTGTTTCTACAAGTTCCTAATTAGATTTGTTGCACTAGTCGACACTCTGTTGCTATCTCGTCTCTAAAGGACGGCATTGCATACATTGCAGGTAACTGTTCGGCTACTTTGCGTTTCCAGTATAAATATTGTCCACACTGCTGACATCTCGGTTTGTAGTTGCAAGCCGTGTGCCTCTGGCTCACTGTAGCGTAAGACGACAGCTTACCTTTGCACAGGGATTGTAGGAAAGACTCACTTCCTATGACTGTTAGTATTTAAATAGCCTTTAAAACAGCTGGATGCTTTATTGAATTGGTTCAGGTTAACTAAACAGCTAAAGGGTCTGGTGGCCAATGGCTTTCTCCCTGGGGCGCAAACCGCCCTTCGTGGGGTATGAACCGCCAGTTCGCAGTACGACTCGGTTCTTGGTGGCGGTAGAAATTTGCCACTAGAACATCATGCGACTTGTGAATCTGCAAATAAATCTGTAGATCTCTGCGGGGGGTGGTGGTCTAAGAGCTTTCTCCTGTGGCAGAGCTGGGGGCATAATCGGCCCAAGTAAGCACCATCGATGCTGAACAGCAATTTGAACAAATGCCCGTCGCTTATCCAGGATCAGATATTCCAAGATGGCAGCGAATAGTACTGATAAAATGCTTAATTTCTATTGACGTGTTCTAGACTTAGCCATGGATATGGGTAGCGAATTAGAAGTTGAATAAGGCCGTGACGTCGCCGAGTGACTGTGGTTGCGTCTTTATTCTTCAGTTTCGGAAAAAATATTCTCGTGTCAAGGGACAGCTTTTCATTACAATGTGCCGTTTTAAAATCAAGATTGATGTATTAATTTCACCAGTCGGATTTCTATTTTATTGTTCTGACTGTAGAATTTCAATGTTGATTATTAATAATATAAAATTATTACTATGCTATGAATCAGGCTATGAAAAATGAATGGAATTTGCACAAGTCTTACGCACACCGCATATACATGCAATTAAGTATAGACAACTTAAATGTAATATCTTCTTCTAACCACCAGAGGACACCATTGAATCCTTAAATCTATATGTATTACGCTATTTCACCCTTCAAGTGCAAATGATTAAGAAAAAAACTGAGTAGAAAAAACTTCCGATTGACATTCGTAGCATATAGTCCCAATGGCTTTATTGAATGTGTAGAGCTTGCATGTTCTTCCCGTATCCCCGGGCGCTTTCTCCAAGTGAATGTGCTCTTTTTTTAAAAAAAAAAAAAAAAAACAACGCCCTACACCAACATGTACACAGTGGCGCAGATAGGATTTTTGAATTAGGGGACCAAGGATATTTTTTCCTTATGCAAAGACAGCAGATGCTGTTTTTTTGTCTTGTAAGTGGGGGGTCACTCTGAATCTGAAGGGGACCCATCCCGTCCGTCCCTGGTGCTAACTGCGCGCTTGCATGTACATAGTTTTTGTGGTCGGATATCTCTGCAGCTGTGTGATGTACTGGAATGAAATGAAAATGGTGGTATATGTATGATATTTCTGCATTCTTTGATCAGACTGTACGTATTTTCCTGGATTTCTCACTCGGCTTTTTAGGTATTGATGTCAGCCTGCAGTGATGTCACCACTGATCTAATTAGGATACAGGTCAGCTGACATTTCCAGCTGCCTATTTTCTTATTTTCCTGTGAGGCTTCTTTCTTCCTGCTTCCTTGGCAGCAAATAATCGATGTGTCCGGATTTTGCGTAAATTCTGCATCTTTCAGGTTTTTTCACGCGGTGCCTTAATTGATTGATGTCAGCTTTTCGTCACATTTTCCCCCCCAGAAATATTACATCTGTATCCCGAAAAAAAAAACACCAGATGACACTGTAAGGCTTTCAGGACTGGCTGGATAAAACGTTTACCGTGCCTCTTGACCTTCCGTTTTTGATGGATGTTTTTATTAGCGCTCGGTTGTACTTCAGGGTCTCTCTCCTTAGAAGGATTCGGAGATCCACGCAAGTGCTGGTCCAGGAAGGAAAACAGTCGTCATTGTGTTTAACGATATAAAGAACAAAAACAGTCAGATCATTCGAGGCGAAAGCAGCCCGGTCATTTATTACACGCGGGGGAGCCTCTCCCGTCGTACCCCTGAGTGAAATAAATTACCTAAATTGCTCCAATGAAATATCCCGCTGTACAAATGGGGTTTTAAACTAGGCCTATATGTACGTATTTGTAAGTATATAGAGGAATGTTCAGTGCAAAGGGAGAGCAGTTCTCAGACTTTCAGAAAGCTTTGGAATATAAACCTGCAGAACGTCGTGGATTTTTTTAGTCTGAATTCGATGTATTCCATCCATCCATCCATCTTCTAAACCGCTTATCCTACTGGGTCGCGGGGGGTCCGGAGCCTATCCCGGAAGCAACGGGCACGAGGCAGGGAACAACCCTGGACGGGGGGCCAGCCCATCGCAGGGCACAATCACACACCAGTCACGCACAGAATTCGATGTATTTCAGAGTTTAAATGGATGTTTATTTTACAAGTTTGTGTACCCTGGGTGTTTAACGCGATAAATATTTATAATACTTGGACATGAATTTATCCGTGTATAGATAAGCAAGGCATGATAAACCCTCTGGATTTCAGATAAGATTAGCGCACAGCAAGATTTTCACTGCTTAGTATTACATGTGTAATATATCCCAAACAACTTGATAATCAGAAAAGATTGCTCCCTTTGGTTACTATGGCATCAGCCAATACAGTTGTAGAATCCATCCGTCATACTTATAACTCATGCCAGTCGCTGTAATTTACAGATACCGCTGAATCGATTAACGCAGAACCCGAGCTGAGTCAGTGATAAGGCTGCATATTTAAAAGACCTTTTGAAAGTGTGTCTTGAATGCTGTGTCCTGAATGCGTGCGTTAATATGCGGCTGATTTTGTCAGGACTGACAACTGTTGCGGTATCAATGAACCCCCCCCCCCCACCTTTATATATATAAATTGTAGTTTGAGCGACGGAGGCGGAGGTGGAGGGGCTGCTGCCAGCGCTCACGTAAAATGCGGTGTAACGTAAGAACCTGCCGCTGATGCCTGAGGTTCACGCGCCGAATCCGCTCTCCTCGCCGATCTCCGGGGCCTCATCCTTTACACGCAGCACTGCCTTGCCTATTTGCCCTTGTTAATTCAGCCGCAACTCCACCATACATCTCCACAGCAGCCCTGCGTGTCTCATGATGTCCGCCCGCTCTCATTTTATTGGAGGAATGTAGCACTTGCAGTTTGTTCACCTGTATTCGGGGGCACATTAATTAGCTCGAACCATTCTGTTGTCAAATAAAGCACACTAAGCCTGCAATTCTGACGCCTGTGGCATATTTATTTGGAGAGAAAAACCTAGTAGGCTATGCAAACATCTTACAGACGGTGTAAGAATGCAGGAGTTTAAAAATACAAAACTGGAGAAATAAATGATTTGTTTTTTTCAGTCAGCCAAGCTTGGATCAGAGCACGCGTGTAGGTGGACGCGGATATCCCCATTGGAAACCATACAGAATCACTCCCCGTCGTGTTGTCTTTCCATTTCGACAAGTCCTTGCTGGGCTCGTTCTGTGAACGTCCTGTGATTGGCTACTGTTCTGCTCAGGAGGCGGGGCTAAAAACTGTAGACAATGGCAGCGCCGGTGCGTGATTGAGGATGCCAGGCCGTCCCTAGACGCTGCTGGGTGGGAGCTGCATTTAAAGCATTGTTAATCTGTGCTTAAAAGCATGTCCTCCCGTTGAGATGAACGTCCAAAACCCGGGAAAATGGCACGTATATCTCACTTAAATGTAAATGTGTGTGTGTGTGTATGTGGGGGGGGGGTTCTTGGCTGGTCCTGAAGTTCTGCCAGTTCTCACAGCGCTGGAATCTTTAAACACTGGTCACGTGACCTCTGGCGCTTGGAATAGTGTTATACATTCTATGTAGGGGGTGGCTTGTGTGGGGTGAACAGAGCAGGCGGGATCTCCGAGCCCTTTATGGTTGCATCTCGTTTACAAATTCGCTTTTCGCAATGGACAAATGGCAGCTGTCCTCCAGCGCCACATGCCCCCATGTCCTCGGGGCGGCCAGCAGATCCGTCAGCTGGCAGCGGCCCTCTCTTGGAGAAGATGTTAGCCAACTGGTAGCTAAACGGTTGGCTAGCCGACATGAGGTGCCTTGGACATGATCAGCCCCCCCGCCAACTGTAGGCTGATTGTGCAGCGCAGGACATACCTCCTGTGACCTGCCTTCCCTGTGTATCTCTTACAGTAACAGCCAGAAGGTTAAGCCGCAGCACTCATAACCACAAACTCCGCGGGTCGCTTTTTAAGAAACACAATCTGCATTTATTTCCAGTTTCTTTTGGGCACTGGATAAATGGATGTGTGGAACCTGAACACGTTACAGCATGGCTTTTCACCGAAGATGGTGTCACTGATTCTAGAAAATATGAATTGCGATCAAATATTCAGTTTGTTTGCTCCTTTGTAGCAGTAAATAATGTAATCGCTTTGTACGTTTAAAAAGGTGTATTTTATTACGTGCGTTCAAAGCCATTCCTAATTAAACCGATAAATAAAAATTACTCTTGTAACTCCTGTATATAGATTTGCGCTATTTTCGACAGTCTGCTAGTTTGCTACAAATATTGTTTATGCCTGCTCGGAAATAAAACTTATAGTTTATTTGAAGCTTATTTTTTTCACTTGAGATTTTAAGTTAACGCAAACAAGCAATACTGTCCGGAGAACCGTAATGTATTTCAAAAAAGGCCAAAAAATATAGGCCTAGGCCTACTGAATAATCACTTTTTAGTTTTTGATAATACCCACGTACTCCAGAAAGTAAGCATACTTATATAATATGTAAATATGTCATGTTAACGTTGCCAAATGGTTCAGTTTATTATTACATTTCAAATTAAGCTATACTTGAAATTAGTTTACTATTACATTTAAAATTGCACACATTTTAATTTACATATTTATTTTTAAGCCCCGAGGAGCGTCAGCAAATGTAAGGCGTGCATTAATATTAAGAATTATAATATTTTGCATTTAAATCCTGTACCCGTTAATACGACTGTATGATTCAATACGGTAACGGTTACGAAGTGTAGGATAGACTCAACGTTTTTAATTGTAGTAATAGGTCTAAATTCTGAATAAAAAATAAAAACCTCTGACTTGCTATTATGCGATGGAGTTACTTGAATATACCGATTCCGCGAAAAAAATTATATAAACAATTTATTCGTGCGTGTTTTGAAAATCGGTGTTTGATATAATATTCACCTAAATTCACCTAAGCTGCAAAATGTACATAACACGCTAAGGATGTACGAATTTGTATCCCACGCGCGGGGTTATCCTGTTTCTCGGAAAGTCTAATCATTATGCGATAAACGGACGGATAATGCTTACGGATTAGTAAAAGGTTGTTTCTGTAATAATTCTTCCTAAGGATTACATCGTCAGATTTTGCGCAGTAGGCCTATCACAAGCTCGTCGGCAGCTGGAAAACGGGAAAAAATATGATTGTTTAAAGTACTTAACCCATGTGAAAAAAGGTAAAAAATTAAATGGATTTGAATGGGCTATTTATTGGCTACCCCCTCCGATATTTTATTATGTATTTACAAATTACAGAAACCGGTGAATTTAGGAAAGAGTTGCATGCTGTGATGTGGCTGCTATGTTTATATCTGAGATAGGCCTGGTCATTCACGCAACTTTCAGAGTAGGTCTCCTAAACCAAACCACTTGTAAATATTCTTAAGGGCTCTGCCGTAATCTTCTCAGCCGAGTGCTGTTTAGACCGCGCCAGATCAATCTCCAGGTTAACCTGGGTAGTTTTCTGAAGCTGTAGATCGCACAGTACACCAAATCAGTTTTATTTTTTATATCCGGGGATTTCTGTGCTAAGGTCGGGCTGTTGTAAGAGGCAGGGTCAGTTGTGGCCCTTTATGAGGATGAGATGCTGAGACGTTAGTCTGGTTTGGGGACTAGATTCCAGCTGGAAGCCATGTTTTCCACCACTTGATGTGAAGAAGGGATGCTACCTGTACCTTCAAAGCTATTGTGTAGGTGACCCTGGCCAAGTGAAAGGCCCAGGCATCAGAGGGCGGGGGGGCGGGGGGGGGGGGGGGGGGGGGGGGGGGGGGGGGGGGGGGGGGGGGGGGGGGGGGGGGGGGGGGGG
>JABFEA020000054.1:9314622-9325989 GCA_019775915.2 Cyphomyrus plagiostoma
ACCACCACCACCACCACCACCTTTATCACTCCCGGTGCTAATTATTATTATTATTATTATTATTATTATTATTATTATTATTATTATTATTACTGATAGCAAGGCTTTATATTATTTTGAAAAGTCAAAAACAATGTTTACAAAGCACCAATATGATGTACCCAAAGGGCGCACTATTTTTTCCGTTTCACCATTCAGGTTCATCACTTATAACTGAATTTTAAAAAATATTCCTTAAAGCCAAAAGTAATGGAAAAATACTGATATTACCTAGGCCTATTGCTTCGTGAAACAGGGCAGACAGCAGTGAATAACCAGCAAAAATGTATTACCTTACCTGTAATTCTCTGTTAAACCCGGATCCGTGAAGCCGGTGTGCACACGAACGCTCCCCAGCTTCTCCTAAAACCTCTCCCGGCCACTACCTCTTCTTAAGAGAGGGACACACGACAGTCATTCATTCACAAAATGTCACATTTTCGACTCGTGTACTGTCCGGCCAGTCAGCGTACCGCAAAGCTTGTGCAAGGCTTTTGAGGACGGTTTAGAGGGAGCCCGTTTTTTTCTGGTTAGAAACTCAATCTCACATACAGTAGCGGGCCCATCTGGGAACTGTCACAATTGACAGCAGCGTCGGGCACAGGCGAGATCTTCTGCAAAATGCTGCGTACTCACACCGCGCTGTCTCTCTCACACACGCATGCACAAATGCAGAAACCGTCCTTACAATTATTTAACAAAACCCGTGTTGTTTTTATTAATTCGTTGTATTTACACAACTTTCTCTCGGATAAAGTGGTCGTGCAGGGATTTTTGGTCTGTCTGGCTTTGCAGCGAAAGCTGTGGTTTATGTCATAGCATAGGTCTGATTGCTAGACAGTCAATGTCCAGACCCCCTAGACTGACTCATGCAGGTCAGCTCACAGAGCGGAGAAAATGCCTGTGTTTTCAGATGCGCCATTTCTATCAAAATTTACCGAGGATAAAGTTAGTACAATATCACCTTAGCAGTCAAAAAACGAAAGTTCCAACGACGGATAACGTCGGCAGACGAAACTCCGTATTCGGTCAAAACAACTCTCCGACCATTTGTACTTTGTAAGTCTATTTTATGTTTTACTTTTATATGATTTATGTGGTTTATTTTTAAGGTGAGGTTGTCTTTTAATATAAGGCCTTCGTGAATATTCGCGTTAACGCCATGGGGTCATGAATGCGGAGTTTTGTGAAGCTACATCCCGATTTCGCCCTGTTGGGTGTAAGAACTTTCGTTTATTAAAAGGTAGGCCTAGGTGTAATATGCTTTACGATAAACTGAATAACACTAAAACCACGTTGGATGCTGACAGAAAAACCCCTACAAAACAATGAAAAAGTAACTGGTCAAAAACGGATAGGTAATAGCTTAACCGCTCTTGATCCGTCGCAATTTAGGAACAAATAACGAGTTTTACAAACCTTTATATATAATATACACCTTTTGAGTTCACACGAGTTATTCCGCTTTATTGTTTAACTCAGTTTGAATTGTTAATATTTTGTTGGTTTATTTTTGGTTAGTTTGTTTTAGCTCTAAGAATTAGAAAAGATATTTTTTAATCTTAGAAAACAATTAAGTTAATTTATGACCATAATTAAACCATTTGAAAACGCTTCCTAGAGCACCGCCGCATAGAATAATTTTATGTTTCATGCGGTAAATTAAGACACATCCGAGCACATTCGCGGGCTCAGAATTTGGTAGATAACCCGGCCGAGGTCAGTATTCTCGGAGCTTATTTCTGAAACAGGGTGTATTTTCCTACCTTACGGGGCATATATATGATATAATTTTGTGTTATAACCAGATGCAAAGTGTAAACTAACGGCCCTTGTTCAGGGCCACTGCGCTCTTAATTTGGTGACTGAATCGAATCACATAAGCGACCTTATGCTGCTGCTTTTTATTTGTAAATAAAGTTGCTTGTTTTGTTTGAATTACGAGGCAAAGCAATAATCATATGTGTTGAAATACGTATTGGGGGGTCGCTATAAACTTGAACAAATGGGAACTGGGCACGTCAGACAGCTCTTTCGGAGAAAACGGGTCTCCATCATACCGCAAAACTGCGTGAACCAGAATACATGTCTGTGAAATATAATATTTACACTAACATCATAGTTTGTTAAAAGAGCAACTTCCGAACGTTGCTAAAATTGCTTCTTTTAAATAGGCAAATATACGTTTAAAAGGTTATTAGTCATGTGCAGTTTCAATAATCAAGACTTTTAATAGCCATCGATATATTTTAGCAAATATAGGCCTACTTGATAACGAACTCACACTTTAGGTTGTAGGCTATTTCGCGTTTGGAATGGAATGGAACGGTACGGAACGTAGAACGTGATTACGTCTAGCTGGGGCAGGATGGCTCCTTGCCGTCTGATCTGACGTAAACATGTCTACGGGCTCCCTCGGAAAAAAAGAATGGAGAGAGGAGGGCCCTTGGTACTAATCGTTCACAGATGCCTGTAATGCAAAAAAAAAAAAAAAATCGTGCGTAGTGCCTGTGTTCTACAATCTATTACCATACAACGCATATGTTACCCATACATTGAATTTTAAAGAAAGGCACATCAGTGAAAGACAAAAGAAAATATTTTATATGGTATTCTTGCTATTTTAATTAAATCAAAGCTCAGAAATGGCATTTTATAAGCCACTAATTCCTTGTTATGTAAAGTATTCTTCTTAGTGGTCATGCAAAGAATATCATGATTTAATTTGTATAAGTTTCAGTTTTTGCCTTTTGAGTCAGATGAAGTCCTTTCAGATGCTCACATGATCAGTAAATGTGTGAAATTTCGGCAGTGAGAGCACGGGAGAAGCGCGGAAAAGGTGCCCAGCAGATTTGAGGTTACAGATCTGTGATACTTATACTATATCAGGCTTTTGCCATCCCTGATACAGCAGTGGGTCACAATGAGGTCACACGATTATCTACTCGCTTCATCAAATGGGAACAGCCCGGTGATATTATCTAGGACGCCATCTTGACACAGACAACAAATTATCTACAGTTATTAGCGCACATAGTAGACTCCAGGCTCCAGCTAATAAACAGTAACAACCGATTAATTTGGTCAATTTCATGGAATCTTAATCTTAAACAATCGCTATCTTTACTGATATGCGTTGTGGAAGATGTCACTTTAATCACTCTTCATTAAAAGGAGATTCCTACGGTAAAAACAATGCATTTCCTGCATTTTGAAGTTAAACGACTTGTAAGCTGTATGGCTTAAATTCACATTATTTATATACTATAACATAAAAGAATTATTACACAAACTGTAAGTGGAGTCATATCAGAATATGGCTGTGCTTCTGACTGGATTTATCTATAGGCCTATATTTAATCGTTCCCGTTCGAAGACCAGTTTCAGAAAACACATATTTGGAAACGAGGAGCAGAAAATGTTATTTTCAAAATGTAAAGCATTAAGGATATTAAATTTTTAAAATGTATAGTTCTGGTAAATGCAAACATTGCGCACACGTTTGGCGTTCCTACAAATTCATATGTATGTAAAACATTGTCGGTTATTCAGTGTGTTTATTTATTGATTTATACTGGTAGGCCAGCGCATTTATTAATGTCTTTTCTAAATATTTATAGTTGTCACAGTGGTCGACGTTGTGGGGTGGACCGATTTCCCCTCGTCAAAAAAAGAGAAATATTTCAGGCCCGCGTTTTGATAGGCGAGTTATCAATCAGAACCGTATCCGATAGCTGGCCTCTTGCGCTTCACAGCAATTTACTAACCCCGTCCGTCTTTACCATGAACCTTTTAACGCCAGAATCTACATTTTATCTGGCTCCGCAATGTCTGCTGTTTCTGAGCGCAACTCCATTAGGGAAAAAAATAATACGTAGTTATCGTTACATAGAATTTCAGTTTTGTTGCTGTTGTTAAAAGTCAATTTGGTATATAAAACGTTAAAGTTTAAATAAAGATTTCTTTTTATCATTTGCGTAATTCAAGATAAATTTACATTCCTGATTTGTTACATTTTACTTCAAGCAGCGAATAATAATAAAAAAAGTTTGCCGAAATAATACTTAAACTACAAATCGTTCCTGACAATTACAGTATATGCCACATTTAGTGTTTTATATGTGTATATTGTGCATATTGTTTTGCTGCGTGGTCGTACAGGCCAAGCCTCTAATTCGACAAAGGGTCAAGAGTTTTACTGGGCTGTGAGTATTATGAACAAAACAAAAATACCCTCTTTACCTACTACTTTGGTGACGCATTTTGATCACACTGCTATTAATTGAGTAACGATTGTGTGCGAGTGAGGTATGTTTTACTCAAGCACACGCTGAAAAAGATGCGCAGTAGCAACGCTCTTTGTTGAAAGATATAATATATAAATATAGTCAAGTAGCTAAAAGTTTGATGCATTATTGCCTTTGAAGCGAACGCTATTACCGCCTAAATGTAGCGCTAAAACTTGTCTAAAACAAAGAATCCCGGGATTATATGTGAGCGCAAGAAATGCAGACATCAGGTAAGTTTCTTGTAAATCTCCTATCGGCCCAACTCGACCTTTACATTGCTTGTTCCCTGTTTCCTATTAAACATAAAAATGACTTTTTTATAACATCACCTATGCTTCGAAACTCCGTAACCGCTTGTTTTCTCATTCAAAACATATGCTGCCTGGTCTGGCTGATAGGAACTTTCCGTGCACTATTTGACGACCTGTTGCGGACATGTCGCGTGAGTGGTATTTGATTGGACTGTCATGTCATGGTTCGTACTGTTGGAAGTATTTTGATGCCCCCACCTCAAAACACTAAAAAATCACCATTCACCAAGGCCTGAACATGTAATGAAGAGTGTTTTTTGCTCAACTGGAAATAAGTAGTAGAAACAAATTTGATGCCATTTATCTATTTTCAAATGCCTATTTTAAAATATACGATTTAAAAAACAAGTTGTAGATATGCACCTTGTATTGCAAAATCATGTTAATAAAATTATTTTAATTAACGTTTCCAAAAATATTTTATTTATCAATGCATGCAGCAAACGAACTAAATTCGTTTAAAAACAAACAGTGGTTTATTGAATTAATTACATTGTTTACATCTCCAATATTATTTAATTTTCTTGCAAATGGACGGAAGTGCACTTGAGTGGACGGAACATCTCTTTAACATCACCAGACAACCACAAAAAGACAACACAACACTTCATAACATTAAAATGTCTCTTGAATCGCATCAATACCATTTTTGCTCCATTATATTTTATATCCTAAGAAACGGTGGAAGAAATTGAGAGTGAGTGAGGGGGGGGGGCCTTGCTTCACATACACGTTATTGCCAAACATGTTGCTTGGCTTACACTAGGAAACACATTCACCACAAGAAACAAAAATACACAATCCCTTACCAAAAAGGTCTTCTCCTCTTTAAAAAATGGAATGGTTTTCTTCAAATATCCACTCTCCATTTTTGGGAAATTGCACATAAATATTCCATTAAATAATGCGAGAGTACAAATTAAAAAGGAGTCTAGAAGACTTTTCAAGTCATTGGGGGCGATTCTTCACTGTTTGAGTTCCAGCGCCCAGACGTGCTGCGGCCAGCCCGTCCTTCCTTTGGTTTTCTTGTCGCTGTTGCTTGCAGAATTTTTCAAAACTTCATTCTGGTTATACAGTATAAAAAAAAAAAAAAAAAAAAAAAAAAACGGCCATTTTATTAGATGCATTGTTTACGCAGCTTCATGCGCGTGGCGGTACCTTTCTAACTCTCCATTAGTGGCCTGACATGGCCTGTGGGTAACAGTTTTTCCTTAAATTATTCTGCAAAACATTTTTATGATGGCGCCAATCGTAAGCGTTTCATTAGAATGTTTATATTCAGTAATTACTGCAGTCTTGGAGTCGGAGATTAAAAGAAAAGTCCAGCAGTATTCACATTTTTAGTAATTACTATTTTTAACAGTACAGTAAAGTGCTTGATTCTTAAATGAAGTCATGCTAATTATATTACATTTGTCGCATGTGCAAATATTATGTTCTTACATTTATGCTATTTTAGAGGAAGTTTTACTGTTTTCTTACCACTTCTTTCTTTCTCCTCTCATCTTTGGCGTCCGTCTTTTTGAATTCCGCTTTAAAAGCTTCGGCTTCTCCGTTCTGCTCGTCCTTGTCTAAAATGTCCATGAGGTAGGCGATGTAGCTGGTAGCCAGCCGAAGAGTCTTTATTTTTGACAGCTTTGTGTCTGCTGGCACGTTGGGGATGCACTCTCTGAGCTCGGCAAAGGCGCTGTTGATACTTTGAGTCCTACGCCTCTCCTTTCGGTTGGCCGTGGGTCTCCGTTTGACGGGACGGGGTCCGATCCCGACGGCGCCGGCTCCCGGAACTCCACCGTAATGCGAGTGTTCGAGACCCGCCGCACCATTTGCATATTCGGGGCTGTACGCGGGTGCCATGCTGTAGTCGGGTGGAGACATTTCTGGATGGCTGATGAGCCACCCGTGGAAGTATGGGTTTTCTTCATGGCATCGGCTGGCAGCCGCGGCCGCGGCAAACGAGTAGCCATCGTGATGCACCACGGGATGGTGAGGAAATCCTCCGACTAAACTCATAGTGAAGCAAAGCAAAACTGTACTGTGTGGAAAATCTAAACAGGCACGCTCTTGTACTTTTAATTTACGTCGGCGCCTCCACGTGAATTACGCACGAAGAAAACACCACATGCACAGCGCTCGTGGATTCTTGTCACTTTCACTCAGTTGCAGTGGACACTCGTTTTATACATCTCAATTAAATCCAAAGAAATCACCACAGCAATGCACGCTGGTCAATCACTCTCAGCTTCTCCTGATCGCCTACTAACTGTGCGCAAACTTTGCGATCTGCCACTAAAACAACAAGGTCAGCTACTTACACGCAATTTCTCCATTGTCCATATCTAGCGCAAAAGAGATCCGGCCGCGTTATTGAGTCTCAAAGTACATTTTCTATCTGCACGTTAGAGGGGAAATTCACTTTGCTATAAATTTAAGGCCCGCAGTGGAATTCAGGGACCGTGGCATTCGATGACAACGAAGCCTAGTTTTCCAAATCCTCGTCCGTGAAAAGTGTGCAGTGTACAGCCTTACTGCTCAGTCCTAAAAGTGCTCCTCCGTTTGATCTCCATGTCGCAGCTTCATCTTCTGAGCTCCACGGCTTCATATATGTCGTCAGAACCCCTCTGAGCCAATAAACGCACGGGGTAGGAGGGACATAAATATATTGCGGGGTGTTTACGCTCCTAAATTTCAATGACCCTCTTCGGTATTGGCTGCTTTCACATTCTTATTGAAGTCATTAAGATTATGAAAATATATCGGCCACAACCAATCTAATTATTTCAATTAGAATAATATCAACAAACCTAAATTCCATGTTACCATCCCTTCTAGTGCAGTATATTTAAACATATAAAAAATAAATAACTTGAAAATGAAACAACAGTAAAGTATAAAATCTGACTCGTTTTGTATATAATTATATATGTCATATGTTAAATCTGACTATAACACTAAATGAAAAGCAGGGTATTTATGAAGCAACGCGTTTTTTTGCATTGTGATTTGTCGCATTTTTCCATGAGCAGACGCACCAAGTTATGAAATACTTTTATCTAATACTTTTGGTAGACCTCGTACACTAATTATTAATCACACTTGGACTTACTCAAAATCCACGCAAAGTAACTATTGCTTTACTTTCACTGTGCAAACTATATCCCCTTCCACCTTTTAGGAATTAATCCTCGAAATGAAGGATTATACTGCACAGCATTAACATTTTAAAAAAGAAAAAAATAACGTTAAACTTGTACTCGCACATAATATTTGGAACTAGTATTCTGTATCCTTCTAGAATATTTAAAAAGTGAATACGAATATGATGTTTTTAAAATACCATCGTCATATATGCATTGACAAAATACACATGGCGTTTTAAGGACAGGGTATATGCATGCTGCTGAGAGAACTGACGCACTGAGATGTCATCGTTTATGCCGGTTTTATGGGATACCTGAGAGAATAGGCTATAGGCTACACGAGAATATGCTATAGGCTACATATTAAGACAGTTAAGCGATAACTAAGAATTGTACACAGATTACATAAAACCTTCCGTAAAAACGGCCGAAAGAACGTTATTTGATGCGAAAGGTCAGATATACAGGATCGTGTGATATTTCCCTCTTAAAAAATAAATCAGTGGATGCGTGAGAAAATGAACAAAGCCGACCTTTTAGACAGGCCCCTTCGGCTGGAAACAGACACCGACAGAAAAACCCAGTTTAAAGGTATGTGTCAGTGTCCGCAATATTTAATGCTTTTATGTTATGAGTAACGTTTAGCGGGTTTTAGCGGACTCCTTGCTTAAGTACATAATGCCAGATTTCATTATCAAAAACACACCACCGTTTCCGCTGCTTGCCTATTATGACCAGCGAGTAGCTCATAACTAAAATTGTGACTTAACTAAAATCCTACGCGGCCCACTAATTTGTTTGCTTGTAACCAGTGCATTAATCCCGTTTCACCGTGGACAGAGCATTGTACAGAATTTTATAGGCCTAGAGAAAACGGAAAACATGAAATACACGTAATATGGCAATAGGAGAAAACCTGACCATCTTTAACATTTATAGGCAGGTAAGGGACATTTCCAAAACATATGTCTGTAGATGTATATACCATATAAAGCTCCATATTGTATATACCACTTGAAATGTCCTAGCATAACGCACAGCACACAAACAACCAAATTAAATTCAATCGAAGCGACGGGATGTAAACGTGTAACAAAATCCCAAACGAAGGCGCCCTTTAAGGCCGGGTTATATTGTTGCAAAGGCTTCGGTGATTTAGTAACAATGTGCAAAAAACTACTGCAACTCCTGCTGCTTGCGTATCATTTGCCTTATTCATGGTTTGGATATGGGCAACTGATATTTGTGGGTGCGTCTTACTGGTGTTTTATGTTGTATATGTGCTGACTGGAAATATAACTGCTGAAAAATAATAATAAAAACAATAAAAACGCTATTATCTGTCAATATGTATAGTATGTGACCCGCATACGTAAACAGACACATACCACATACAACGGTACTTGATTTGTAGCATTTGTGAGCGCTGCCCAATGTTAATCAGTAGGCACATTTATAGTCTGGCCCGTACAAACAATATTCCGTAATGTGGGCCTTACAGCAATTATAGAAAATAAAATGGATAATCAAAATAGTAACTTTGCATGTACCTTATTGAGTCTGAAAAGGGTTATCAGCTATTACTGCATGTTGTTATTAAATAAATAAGATGATTAAATGCGGCATCGTTACCATTTTCACTGAAAAAGCAGTTCTAACGAATGAATGCAATTAAGTCTGTTGATAAAATCGCAGAAATTCAGTAACACGTTTCCGTAAAATCGCGACAGGCTATACGTCGTGAGGAAAAAAAACCTGACACTACGACCGTTGTATGCATATGTGTGTACATGTGTGCATGCCTGTGTGCGCGAGCGCGCGCCCGTTGTGTGTGGGTGTGTGAGTGCTAAAATTCACAAAAGCACGTAGGAGGGCACATGATTTATATTTGTTTAAGTGTTGTGTGAGTGTGTGTGCTGCAAGTGTAATTCGTGGTCTGAATGGAAGTTCTTTGAGTAATTTGGATACGTTCAGTCTCCAGTTAATGACATATAATCAGGCTTTGGGTCACTTGGTCAGACTCCTATTACAAACCCCGCCCACGCCTTCTGATCTCCTTTCAAACCGAATTTCATATAAATAAATAAGGTTATGCAGAGCCAAATATTTGAACATGAGAAAAGTGTCTGATAAACGGCATATAAATTACGCGGAATCTTGAAGTTAAAGGGAGCTCATCCTGTTAATAGTGTGTAATGCAGTTCGCTAAACCTTTTCGGCAAGTTAATATTATAGACTCATCACAGGAAATTACATTTATCAATTGTGCTAAAATTAGAACTCTAGAACAAAAATATGGGTTGTTAATGTAACTAATAAAACCACCACGAATATATCGTTGTAATCGATTCAAAGATAATTCATAACTGTGGATTATAGATCACGTAAAACTGCTTTTTCCCTCGGCAGATTACGGTCTGTACTGTTACTGTAGTTCTAATAGTTTTTCAAAATAAAGTAGAACACCTTACAAACGCAGTGATATTTGCAATGGTTAAAACGTGCTATAGGTTATTGATATTTCGGTTTTAATCAGAGACCAAGAGATTGCCATGAATCATGCATGGAAAGGATTCGGAACAAATAAAATATAATAATAATAATAATAATAATAATAATAATGATGATGATGATTATGTATTTTAATTCTCAATTTCCTGGCCGCCAGTGTATTGTGCCATTGTCATTCCCGTGACTATTATTTTACATTTTCCGGTAACGTTGTTTGTGGATGCCAACATCCCAGCGAAAAATCAGGCAGAAAATGGGTTTGGTTTCGTTAAATCGGCCTGACTTGGTCGCAGTCTCCGCATCAGGAGAGGTGACTGATACCTAAAAGTCGCCTCCCGTCTCCCACCTCTGCACTCGGTAGCCCCGGCGCCTATAGCCTGCTGTGAAGCCCGTTACCTAGCTGCAACCAGCCGTTCGCGGTTAAAGTCTGTAAGCCGTTTTACACGCCAGCTGATAAGAAGCTGACTAAAACCCTTTAATCTAAGGGAGATTCGCTACATTTAATCTATATTTCCAAACCACAAGCATTTGCGTTTGAACAGCAATTAGTTACCAATGATAAATCACACGGAGATCCCTCACGTCGCTTAGGCTACACTTCTAAGTTAATATAGGCTTTAGTGAAAAGCTAAACTCTTCGTTATGCCATTGCTCTGGGTATTTTTGAAGTAAATGGTAATATTTCTGTAATTCTCTTTATTATATGTAAAATGTATGTAAAATTATATGTAGGAGGACGCGTAGGGAAATGAAAGCAATAGAAATATGGATTTATGAGATATACCGGGCGCTAGTTAATCCCAGCATCTTTATGTCAGTGGTAGCTAAAAGCGGTGTTTACTTCATGTTTTTCCGTTTGATATGGGCTGTTCTTAAACCTGGTAATGGATTTAATTATCACTCACTGCCCCAGTGTTATTGCTAATTTGGGCAACCGCTGAATTGAAATTGCTATTGCAACGTGAGAATTGTTTGGCGGGGGGGGGGGGGCCCCCCCCCCCCCCCCGCCCCGAGCGGGGGGTAGGGGAGCGTTATGTGAGGGGGGTGTGGGTTTGGAGGGTGTGGTGTGTTGGGTTTTGT
>JABFEA020000054.1:9339625-9359828 GCA_019775915.2 Cyphomyrus plagiostoma
CCCCCCCCCCCCCCCCCCCCCCCCCCCCCCCCCGCCCCCCCCCCCCGGGGCGGGGCTCCATCCCCGGGGGGCGACAGGCATGCATCGTTGTGGATGTGCCAAGCAGCACAGCAAGCAGGATCACATTAGACGTGAGGCTTGGAAGGCCTCGATCATTTACAAAGAAAAGTCTGCAAAGTCGATTTGAAATTCCCCCCCACCCATAAGCATGTAGACACACATCACACATGTACACACACACACAAGCTACTGTGCTTTGCAGAACCAGAGGTCCATTTCCGTGCCAGTGTTCAGCGGGAATGCCCAGGCAGCTGACCACCAGCTGGCATTGGGCATGGCTCACTATAGATCATGCTTGATGTCATCTGTTTATTCTTAACATACACAGACATATGCCCACCCCCCATATCCCATCCTCAGAGGCGTGACAACCGCGTTCAGCCTGATGATAAAGTTCAGATCACACTGGCTGCTGGTGCCCGTCCGTGTGAAACAGAAACAATCCAGGTGGGCTTCTTTCCTACCAAGAGGTTCCACCACGTTAAGGTACATCAAACAAACACAGAGCAGAGGCTAGCTTAGAGCCCAAGGTGCTCGATTTTTATGAAAAGTTTTGATCTGGATGACCTGGTACTGGTGTTGGTGGTATTGCTGTTGAGGTGGGTCACTGTCCTCCACCCAGCAAATGGGGCATGGGTGGCACATGGGGGCAGCTGCTGCACAAAGTGGGGAGGTGGCAGGGTTTAGCGGAGCCATGCGGTATGTGTGTGATAAGCTGCACACCTGGTTCTCCTAATGAGAGCAGCTGCAAATTTTACACCTTTCACTTTGAATCTGGCATCAGAGAATGGCATCATTGGGTGTTCTGTGTGGTTCAGCAGGTTGGCGTGATTGGAAGGTTTTTGGGTCAAATCCCAGGGTCAGCCGAATGATTTCACCGTTGGGCCCTTGAGTGAGGCTTTTAACCCCAAATGACCTTGTCTTGGAGGAAAGTGCTTGCTATGTCGGTATGATACATATGAAAACATTAATAACACAGATGTCGGTCCCCCAAAAGATCTTTGCATGACACAGCACTGTCTGAGCTGTGAGTCTCGTCTGTTCTCCTCGCAGGCCTGACCATAGCACCCACCCCTGCTCACCCTCAGCCTCCCCCAGATGTGTCAATGCTTTCCAGATGCTCACATTAGCTTGGAGTTCAGGAACCCAGAAGGTTATAGGGTCCGGTCCCTTATTATGGCTCTCCGTTGCCGTGGTGTCACTTGCGACGATAACTGCCAAGAAATTGCCCTGGAGTGTGGCAAGCGTCTCAGCATAGGTCGTGACCCCACAGTGCTCTGTCACACTCGCTGATAGGCGGCCCTGGCGATGACATCGTTTGGGCGCTGTCAGAGACGCACCTTGCTTAATATCCAGCTGACGAGTATGAGTGGCAGAGGGTCTTTCTACACTTATCTTGTATTTTCATCCTTCTATCGATCCACCTGTCTTCCATCTGCTTATCCTGACCAGGGCTGCAGGTGAGCCTGGAACCTATGCAAGGTAGCCTAGGGAACAGGGCTGGTGGGCTGCCCTTGATTAGATGCCATCTTTGGAAAACATACAATCGGCACACATATGGAGCAGGGGCAAGATTCGAACCCCACATCCTAAAGGTGCAAAGCAACAGTGCCCCCCTCTGATCCACAGTGATTTTTAAAAATCCTAAACTTATTTATAAACAATTCATAAATAAACAAATTCGCCTGTGCTTTAACTAAGAAAATATTACAAGTATAACAACGACAGGCCAAAAGCCACGATACACAGAATGCATAGGATACAGAAGAAAAGCATCATGGGAAAAAAGATGTGCGTTGATGCAGTGCTATCTTCAGCGAATTAGGATATTCTTCAGCTGGCCTCCAACAGCAAAACACTGGCCCGTCACAGATAGTAAAACCCGAGTCCTACCATAGCTTTTAATAAACACTGCACCGGTACCTGTCAAGTATAAACCGATCATTTTTCCTGCGACTTCCCCATGGTTTACACAGCGCAATTCTTACATTATTCAAACATTTGCTTTCAATAAACACACGGGGATATGCGGAGACCCGAGGAGATTTATTTATAATTTGTCACCTGATATTTAAGAGAGCTTTCTTTTTTCTTTTTTTTATACTCGGGAGCGCTCTTCGTTGTATTTGCGGATGCGGCGCGGCGCGGGAATGCGCCTCATGTTCCGCATCTGGCGGCGACACAAGATAAATTAAAAAAAAAAATTCAAAAAAGCAAATAAATTAAAGAATATTCCACGAATTGTGTTAAAGTTACGAAATGCTGCGGCAATTCCCGAAATTAAAATAAGTTTAAAAGGAAGTGCACTAAGAAAGCACTTATCTATGTTTAATATTTTTTCGGCTTAATCTACAGATGCATAAACATCTCAAAGATAAAAAGCACTCAGTGGACAGATTACAAAATAATTAGTGCAAAGTTTTGTGAGGAATGTAAACGGGAAAGCGGGCGCGCCGCCGTTTTTCTGTTTATTATCCAACAGCTGTGAAGTACCCGCTCTCCTGCCCAATGTAAGCAACTGTTTGTCACTTTCCTTTAATAAAACTAGCTATTTGGAGAAACGCCACTTAATCAGGGCTAATATTTCGCTTCTCTTGTGCCTTGTAGTAAAAAATAACGGAAGTCAAACAGCGCGATACTGCAGAGAAAAAAAAAAAGCAGAAAGGCGTTTCGATGAGAGACTCGTGCAGACAGATTAAACTGCTAATACAGCCTGTGTTTGCTTTACTCCTTGGGCTTGGAAATCTGAGCAGCAGGTTGCTTTACAGTGATGAATGTGAAATACATTTTTGAGACGCTAAATGTTTAATTGGGTAAAATCCGGACAAAAAAATCATCCACATCCAACCCTCTTATGGTTTTATTGTTAATGTAGTATATGTGAGTATCAGCAATGAAACTGATTTATCATGAAAACGGGATATGGGCGAAGAGTCAGCTGTGAATAATGGTGCATGATATCTCGGCATGGAGAACGCGCTTTGCGCCGGCGGAAGTAGACGGGACGTCTGGTGCATATGATCATCCAGCAAGCTGAATACCCTGTGGATCCCCCACCCAAGGAATGAAATCACTGTTCGTGTTGCGAAAGCACCCCCCCACACACACACACACTCGCCCTCCAATGGCCGTCTCTCCCTGCTTCTCGCTGCCGGCTCTAACTCTCACGGCATTCCTCACATAGCCGATGGGTCACTTTCACGAGCACCATCGGGGGGAGGGGACAAAACCCCCTCCCAAGAGGAAAAGTATATTTACCGGGGCTTTACCGTAAAGGGCGCAGTTTCGTGGGCTGATGGCAGCTGCAATCTCATCTCCAAAACCCCCTCCTCCCCCAGGACACCCTGTACCCCAGGTCCTCCGGCCGGACCCCGGGGCCAGCGAATGAAACCGCGGGGTCATCCCAGAGCCAGCGTGGCCCCCCATCGCTCAGGCCTTATCAGCCGCCGTCTGACAGTTCAGAAGCACAGCTGGAGGGCGGGGCCCCTGAGGGGGTGAGTCGGGCCCCAGGAGGGACCCCCCCATCCCGGCTGGCCGAGTTGTGGCTGTCCCCTGACCGCTGATAAGCGCAGTGGGGTCCCATCGAGTAGCCCACGCCATGATTTAGGCAGAGGGTGAGATAACCAGGGCAGTGTTTAAATCAGTCCGGAACCTGTTTACCCCTCTTTTAATGTTCATGTCCCATGCTGATGGGTGAGATGGGGACTCTTCTGCTGATTTAAAATTTTTTACCTCCCCCCCCCATCCTTGTACTGTATACCCCGCTGCAGTACATGGTGGTCTGCCACCAGCTCCCAAAATGCATGCTCTTCAAACAAATCCAATTACCGTGTGACCCTCAGTAATTCTGTGCCACCATAACTAATTACCTCTCTTGTCCACAGTGGGCATTCGCCAAAGCGGCCGGACTGGGGGAGGGTGTGGGGGGGCGGCCATTTGGAGAAGAATAAGTGGTTTGTGTAGAGTGTGTATGGGCTGTGAGGGTGTGTGTGGACCTCACAATCGCTGGGGTTGTCCTCCATGTAGACAGACAGCGGTTGACTTATCGTCGGGCCCCTGAGTGCGGCTATTGTGGAGCCCCCCCCCCGAAGGGGACCCCCCCACTGCTGCGGGCCTGTTCAGTACACGTGCTGCCTGAATACTGCATTCTTCGCTGCGTGACAGAACACTAAGGGACGGTTTGCCGCTTACAGACGTGAATTAGCAGCGATGCTCACGCGGATCTCCGCAAACCCCCCACAGGGCTCAGTTTAAGAAACCAAGGATGGGGGGGGGGGTCGATAAGACCCCCATTTAAAAAGCAGGACATCGGCGTCACGTTGGTCATGGTGGTGCCCCCCCCTCCCCGGCCGGTTTGGGATAATGTGGGGGACTGCGGGACCCCGCCCCTCAGCACCATGCTGAACTTGAAGCTCCTGCTCCATCTCAGTATTAACGGGGCCCCCGCTGGTTATAAATAACTCAGTGCCGCTGTACTCATATATGGAGGTGCCGTCTGTCCATCCCCTCAGCTGAACCTGATGCGTTTCCACTAGCGCCATCCGCAGGTCGCTGGGGGGCCCTGCTGCATGCCAAGGGCCTTTTCTGCGTCGGAAGTTTCTTTTCCGTAAATGAGACTTAAATGTGGGGGAAAAAAAATGTCTAAACGTTAACCCCCCCCTTAAAGATCTGGATTTTTAATATTTTGAGGAGCCAGCAAGGCCTTTTATTTTATATGCTGTTTGAAATAAGTGTTTGCTTTCAGGATGAATCAAAGCAGTGGCATTAGTGTGGCTCCAAATTTCCTGCATGGGGGGGGGTCAACATGGCGGAGGGGTGTCACATTGATCTACTCTGCAGCGCACCCCGTGTGACGCTCCCACGTGGAATGGGAACCTGAATTATTCTGCCTCCATCCACCAGACGACCCCCCCCGCCCCGTCTCCCCCAGACAAGTTGGAAATCTCCCCCTCCCCCAAAACAGTCCCACTTTGGTGCCACTCTGATAAAGCATTAAGGCACTGTCAGTCACAGTGGGGGGGGGGGGGTGTCCCAGTAGAGGGAAGCGAGAAGGACGAGCGAGATTAGCTGGAGTGTTTTTGTGTGAATCCCCCCCCCCACCCTATCCCCACCTCCCCTTTGATTCCCCGACAGCGGGTCCCGGCATCAGATAAGGGGGGAGCCTCCGCCAGCTCCTGAGTTGCCCGGAGACCAGCGGGGCCCGAGGTAACTTATCACAGAACCTCCGTCGCCGTGGCGACAGACACTCGCCGCACTGAGAAAAACAACATAATACTTACTTAAGATAATATTTTAGCAGTTGAGAACTTTCTTTCGGTTATAATGCTGTCTGTTAATTTCTGCCATTGGTACTCTGTATACTGACGTAATGGCGGGCAAATTATTTTGATGCTGCGTTAAAATTAAAGGGAACCAGAGGTGTGGCCTTGTGTCATGTGACATGTGACAGTTAATGATCTGCTACTTACATGGCTGTTAAACACACGGCACACTTTTTTAAAAAGTCAGCATGGGAGGTGAGGTCTTGGCCGATCCACCATAGTGATGGAGTTTGGTCCTTCGCATACAGCCTGGCTCTGAGTAGCCTGTCGAAAAAGAAGAAGAAGAAGAAAAAAAAAAGAGTCTGAAAAACCAGCTAATAGCTTAAAGCTGTTGATACTTTGACTTCAGAGCAGAAGGACACATTCTTGCGAGTCTACCGGTAGGACCCTTATTGCTATTAGTGAAATTACACTTGCACAATTACAACTGCAGGCCTGCCAGCTTCCCTGAATATCATGTGACGACGTCCTGAAATATCCGTGGGGACAAGAATACATTTGTGGGGCGAAAGCAGAGTATAGGCGGCCTTTGATGTCACAGAGCTGATGACGAAGATCACCCACAGCTGTTTAAGCGACTTTCTTTGTGAGATAGATGTCAAGGTGCATTCTTTAATATTTCTTTTTTTTCCAGAATGTATTTTCCCCATGTACAAAAAAGTACAAGGATTTTTTTTTCTGGCGCTGCAAGCATATATATATATATATATATATATATATATATATATATATCAAGACAGAAAAATACACAAAGACAGCTACACAAAGCAAGAAACGGAACAAAAATACTGAATAAATAATGTATACAGTGTCCAGGTAATTATCGTGCTACTAATTTGTGAAGAATAAGATAATGTCCGAAATGTGTTGCCATTAAAATAGCACATTGCGAAAAATAAGATCAACTTAGTAGGGCCTTCCAATTACAGATAAATAAACGTTAGTAATTAGTGATTTAACCCTTTGTAAGAGTCAGTTATGATTCAGGAAAGATATGGAGAATCGCTTGCCTGTCGGAGGCGCTGTCCTGAGGTGGACAGTGAAGCATGTGGAGGAGGGTGTCTCATTCCTGAGCGTCTGCCACAGAGCCGGTCAGGGAAAGGCCATCTCCCTTCCTCCCGTTTCCGGGCCGAGCTGCTGGGGTGTCGCAATGGGACCTCCCACTGACAGGGAGTGCACCTCCCAGACCATGCGGCCCCTGGCAGTGCCAAAAAACGTTTTTACTCTGAAGGAGCGCCATTAATCTTTGAAAAAGTCGCCGTTTGAAGCGCTATGCGGGGCGGAAATTGCCGGGTTATTTTCTTGAAAGCGAACGACTGGATTCGTGGCACACCACATGCCGGGAGATCTCACCTGAGACGCTGAGAAACTGGGCGGGAGGTTAGCACGCTTCAGGCCTCATCGTTTAAACCCCAAAAACAGTCGGATCCACTTTTCGCTATTTGGCCGGCCATAATGCACGCTGAAATATGTCCGCCCTGGTCTCGGATCCAAAAGCCTTATCTTGGCTCTCTGAAATAGGCCAAAACTGGCTATAAAAGCACATTTCGTGAGCCCTGAGCAATGAACGCACAGCTCTTGGCTGATTCGTACACACTACGTCCGGTGAGAGCTGAGATAATGGTGGATTTTTTTAGCCATTAAAGTTGGCAGGGATGCGGGCAGCCTGGTCGGTCCTGGCTCAGGGCCTTGTAGCTGTTAATGTGCCCCTGTAGTATCTGCCCTGCATGCAGCACACACTGTAATGAGCACACAACGGGTGTACCCTCGGCGTGGGGGTCACCAATCAATAGGGCATACTCCCCCCCCCTCTTTGATTCATGTCAACAGGCAGAGAAGGGGAAGGGGGGGGGAGCTTTAACGACTGGGCCCAGTAGGATTCTTATCCGAAGGCTGAAGACGTTGTGCTTTTTGTTTGGTCACACTAAGTAATATTGAGGCACAGCTGTAAAAAGTAAATAGAAAAATAAAATGGCAGTAGCCAATGAGTCCCTGGTCGGCCCCGAGCTGGGGTTCGGCCCGTCTTATCCCTGTTTCCAATCCCAGCACCGCTTGGCTTCCTGCGGAAATGTGATTGCGGGGGGCCACAGGCCTCCTCGACTGGCCTGAAAGCGGCCAATAAACCGGCTTTTATGGTCCGGCATCTCAGCCGCACCTTCATCTCTCAATTGGAGGAGACAGTGCCCCCACGCGAGGGCCATGCTCGGTTTTACGTGCCAGGTCTGGGGAAGCGTGCCCTGCGGCGGCTGAGCCGGCTTCGAAGTCCTTCCAGAACACTGTTCAGCGGCCCAAGTCACTGCAAGCCCTGGTGTTTAGTTTAGTTTGGGTGTGAGGGTTCTAGAGTACTTCTATCATCTCTGTTTTTTATCATCTTTAACTGAAAAGAGAGCATGGTGGCACTTGCCATGGGTACTAGAAGTGGATGCCAACTGTGGGTACTAGAAGTGGATGCCAGCTGTGGGTACTAGAAGTGGATGCCAGTTGTGGGCACTAGATATGACTGCTAGCTGTGGGCAATAGATGTGGCCGCTAACTGTGGGCACTACATATGGGTGTTAGCTGTGGGCACTAGATGTGGATGCTAGCTGTGGATACTAGATGTGGGTATTAGCTGTGGGCAGTAGATGTGGCTGCTAGCTGTGGATGCTAGCTGTGGATACTAGATGTGGATGCTAGCTGTGGGTACTAGATGCAGATGCTAGCTAAGGCTGCCACCCATCCAGGATTTTCCAGGACCACCTCTGATTTTGGTCATCTGTCCTGGAAAAAACAAATTTCTTTCTGGAACACTGAATGTCCCTATCAATTTCCCTGTCCAACAAACCTAAACAAACCTTTGGAATGGTGTCTCTATGTACAAAATTTTTGGTCAATGACTGGGTGTCCAGGATTTTATGGGTAGTGACGTGGCAGCCCTAGCACTAGCTGTGGGCAGTAGCTGTAGAGGCAAGCTGTGAACGCTAGCTGTATGTGCCAGCTGTGGATGCTAGCTGTAAGTGCTAGCTGTGGACAATAGCTGTAGATGCAAGCTATGCACGCTAGCTGTATGTGCTAGCTGTGGACAGTAGCTGTAGATGCAAGCTATGCACGCTAGCTGTATGTGCTAGCTGTGGATGCTAGCTGTAAGTGCTAGCTGTGGACAGTAGCTGTAGATGCAAGCTATGCACGCTAGCTGTATGTGCTAGCTGTGGATACTAGCTGTGGGCAGTATCTACAGGCAGTATCTGCAGGTAGTAGCTGTGTATTTCAGCTATTATTGCTAGCTATGGTTGCTTTCTGTGGATGCTAGCTATGTACAAGTCATGGGCACTAACTATGGATGCTGTAGGCACTAACTGTGGACATTTGTAGGTTCTTTTGCCCTCTGTACTCTCTTTGGTTGTTGTCAAGGACTGGCAGATGACAGACTGCTACATGCTTCTCAAGGTCTGCCAGTGCTTAGGATGTCGTTCCAGGGTTAAATCTTCCTGCCCGGCGACTGTGACAAGACTTCACCTCCACTGCACATTTACGTCTTTGTGTTTTGGCGGTCTTTTACTGAAGCTTCCTTTCTCTTATGTTTTTGGAACATCAGATAATCTGGAAAAAATGCATGGCTCGCCAAAGAGGTGCCAGAAAATATGCTAACTCCAGCAGACCTAAACTGCCAGGCTTTCTCTCTGTGTTTGGGGGGCGTTAATGAGTTTTGTGCGGAGATGCGTGCTGAAAAGGCAGATATACTGCCAGCCAATAAAGTACGGCTTGTTCCGACACAGTATTCGGCCGCTAAATTAAAAAACGGCACGACTGGAGTTAATGAACAAATAGCCGCTGATGAACTGACTGCTGCATGTTTTGATTTACTTTCTGAAATAACATAGTCACTTGTGTAGACAGCGAGAAGGCCAATCACGTCAGCTCTTATTAACGCGATTTACTGTTAAGTTACTCCTTGTCGGGTTATTTACGCGTCTCAGCGAACCACGTGAGGGAAACTGCAGAAGGTGGAAAAGCAGAGAGTCACGGAAAGTGTTAGTCAAGAAGACCACGGCCTTCATTGTTTCCAAAGCCTGAGAACTGTGAATCCCTGCGCGTGGCTTTTATGTGGAGTCCACCCCACCTCGTATATATGTCACGCATTTCATCAGGGGTGCACTTCCACAGGGCGGCAGTCGCTGTCCTGCTTGGAAACGCTCGTGATTAGTGCACGCCATTATGGCATTGGGCCGCCGATGGGCTTCGATCTGGACGGAGTTTCCTTACCTGCGGAGCGTATTTCCCGACGGGCTCTGATGCTTGCCGGTCCCCGGTGGCGATGGGCTGCATGACAGTGCTGCTTTTGGGGAAAACCGAGCAATGGTTTTCACAGCCAATGCTGCGATTTTATTACCCAAACATGATAGAAGGCGGTCTGGGCGATATTTAGCTGGAGGAGGAGAGATTTATTGGTCAATGAGACGCTGGTTGAGGAGACAGTTTCTGCAGACTAAGGAGGCACTGAGACACGTACTCACATTTACCAATAAAAGAAAGAGAGACTCAGTTGATGGATGATGGTTCAAACAAGGAGTGAAAAGGGGGGGAGGCGGGATTGTGTACCTGATAGACTGATAGTCACACAAGCTAATAGTACTTAACTTTGAAACACCATCAGTATCTTTGACTCTTTGGGACTTTTGGGTTTTTTTCTTTTTAAAGCACCACATTTCTGTGCTCCCTCTCCAGTTATCGCCGAAAATAACCATAAAATAAAATCCATTAGATTACGTCCATCCATCCATCCATTTTCTAAACCGCTTATCCTACTGGGTCGCGGGGGGTCCGGAGCCTATCCCGGAAGCAACGGGCACGAGGCAGGGAACAACCCCGGATGGGGGGCCAGCCCAACGCAGCATTAGATTACGTGCTTTTAAGAAATATTTAATCTATTGCAACATTTTTCCACAAAGCACAATCCCACATTGTGCCAGAATCCAAAGATTAGGGGACAGAGTCTCCTCTGTGAGGAGGCCTTCCTGGTGCCCTGGCCGCATTTGCAGTTTTATGAGTCAGAGCCCCTCGATAACCTTCAGCTACAGGACCTCCCACCTTAATTACGCAGCCAGAGCCCACGGTACCTTCAGTGGAGGTGCTGAGTGGAGTGCCCATCTGCTTCCCACATGTAAGGGAGCCTGCAGCCTATCCAGGAAAAAAAAAACATGATGTAATCCTTCAAGAACCAACGCCAGCCCACTCACAAAAGGGGTGGGGCCTTGTACACATTATGAGTCATTGATTGGCCGGCCACCACAGGTAGTTCCGCCCACAAGCTGACCTGGCCACTTGGCATTATTCACCTGCACAGTGATGGGCCGTGCTTATTTCGAGTTTGCATGGAAACGCGTTTCTCTCCGGCTTCTGCCGAAGACAAAATGCCTTCGAGCACCTCGATGCATGTCGATGGCGTCACACCAGCAGGGGCATTAAAGAAAACAATCCCCCCTCCCCTTTCTGCCAACGTCGTCTCACTCACCTTTATACTGGGATTGGGGGTGGGGGGGGGGGCACGGGGACATGCTATCATTAAGAAAATAAGTCTGTTGTGCCTGATAAAGCGGCGACGTTCCAAAAGGCCCTCGTTTCCCTGGCCGGAAGCGTGCTTCTCGCTCGCCATTGCGTCACAGCGCAGGAAGCCGTCTGCATTTTGGGGGAAGCAGCCGGCCAGGGCACCCGGCTCTTCCAGGCGGACTTATCTGCATTTTCCAGTGGGACGCGGCCGCCGTCCCCAGACACCCGCAATCACGGCGGCTCAATGATGTCACACGTGACCTCGCTCCGATCAGCCCAGTTTGGCTCCCCCCCTTTTTAGACAAACAAAGAAAAAGAGCAGGAGTACCAGAGGGGAGAAAATCCCAACAAGTACGTCCTGTTCCTGACCTTCATAACCTCGTTTAGCTCAATAAATTAAAATTTTAAGATGGTTATTGCCTGGTTTGAGTCTGGGGGTGGGACAGGTGGTGAGGGGGTGGGATAGGAGGGGCCGCTCCATATCAGCCACCTGAATCATCTACCCAACACTCTAATGAGTGGATTACCTCGTGCGACCATTAGACTTGATGGTTATCAGCAGTAAACAGGTAATGGAGGGAAAAAATGCCGCTGACATCCCGCACCGGCTGCCTCGTTATTTAATTATCTGAGGCCTGTGTCCCGTTAAGACAGCCAGCGTGGGCCAGAGGCAGCTCGCCCCGCGGAGGGCAAAGAGGCAGATGATTGGAGGATGAGTGTCACGTGGTACTCTGTCAGCTGATACCTCTGACCAGCCTGCAGGTGCAACTGGGTTTGGTCCCAGAAAGGGGAGCTGATGTCACTAAGGTGTCTGCTAGCATAGGCTATTAACTTTAGTGTCGGGGAGTTAGGCGGGGGTTATGCAGGCTGAAATATTTAATATAGTTTAATGGAATCCTGTTGCCTTTACCTCAGACTTGCACAAAAACTTTATGTACTATATAAATAAGAGAGTCACCATACTGATCGCTATTGAAATACATGCTGATGTGGAAAAACGCAGTACAGCCTAGTAGCTGTGTTTATTTCCTGGTCATGCCCCCCCCCCCCGGTCACCCGCACCTCTGAGCAGGAAGCGTAGCGTGTCGTCAAGGCGTAGTCTGTTTGTGTCGCGAGGCAGATTATCGTCGTGTGACGGACCACACGCCGTCGTAGGTGATCATGGGTAATGGCGTCCCTGGCACGCAGGGTTACCTCAGCTTCTTCCAGGGTGACTGGGCGGTGAACCTCTGCTAAGCTGGTTGTACCTTCTGGGTGCTGTGAGAGGCCTCTTCCCATCCTGGGCATCTCCTGAATGGGATTTGCTGAACCCCCATCTCGTCCAGAGTGGCCCCCCTCATCTTCGGGATAGACTGCAACAAATTTTACATCCTGGAGGGATGAAGCCTCCCCACAGCCTGGCTTTAACACACACAGACCCTAAGTTCCCTAAGGGGCGAGATTTCCAACATCCCCTCCATATGAGGCCATCATTTTGTGAGAATGTCATTAAATGGTACATTAGATACGTTAAATTAAATAGAATTGAACAGAATACATTCAGCAGTGTTCTTTTCTAGAAGATGGACTGGAGAAACAAATATAAACTTAAGTACATACGTGAGCCAAATGTTCTTTATTTATTGATATTTATTGTGTTTCAGAAATATAAGTGGTCTTCAGACGGCAGGCAAAGGGACCGGAACCTCGGGCAAAGCTGATTATCCGTCGGCTTCTATGACTTAATCAGCAGAGTAACCCTCTTACAAAGGGTCTGTTTGCTGCTGCAGTGGTAGAAACATAAGGTAATCTTCTCCTCATCTGAAAAGCCATGGCCTTCGTGTGTTTGTGTGTGTGTGTGTGTTTGTGTGTGTGGGTGTGTTTTCAGTCACTCAAGCTATTTATACCTATCTCAAAGTCAGGGAGCTTTTTGGTCATCTTAAAATAGATCTCAGTAAGTCCCATAATTATTCTGCACAGGAGGTATCGTTTGACAAGGCACAAGGCAGGGGTCAAAGGTCACGCCCTGTCTGGCTTAGACACCACCCCGTTGCCGGCTGTGTGGGACCCACCCACAATCCATACTGAATAACATCAACAATAACAATTCCCACAATAGCTTCCCCCTAATCCCCTCTTCCAAAAAAGAAGGTTTTATTTACAAAAGTGTTCAAAGCACTGTCCTCTGATTACCGTTCTCCTGTAGAAGTCAGACTCTCCACTTGGTGGCTGATAGGTAATTGTGATAAAGCACTTTTGGCCGCAAGCAAATTGAGCTGCTAGGGGCCGCACCATCCCCCAGAAACCCCCTCCACTATAATTGATCATTTGCCTGCCAGCCCACATCCTTTCAGCTCAATGTGAATTATTCTTTTCTTTTTTTAAAGTCAGTGAATTACCTAAACATAACTGTGGTGACAGCTTTCCTGTTTATTTCCATTAGGTGGGATTGTGCATTGTTGGCTCTCAAACATTCAAATTTCATGGCACAGAATTTCAGTCCTGTGCATTTCTGGATTTCAGGCAGAATTTCAGTTGCGTGCTTTTCCAGATTCCAGGCAGAATTTCAGTCCCAAGCATTTCCAGATTTAAGGCAAAATTTAATTTGCATATGTTTCTGGATTTCAGGCAGGATTTCAGTCCTGTGTATTTCCGGATTTCAGGCAGAATTCCAGTCCTGTGCATTTCCAGATTTTAGGCAGAATTTGCATATGTTTCTGGATTTCAGGCAGATTTTCAATCACACACATTTCAGGATTTCAGTCAGATTTTCAGTTACACGTATTTTAGGCAGAATTTCAGTCAGCTCATAAATATGACATGATTTTTACTTTGTTTAACAGTATTGTTTTCTGTTGCCAGAAGAATCTGAGAATGCATAAAGCATGTAATCGAGACATCTCTCCCACAGGAGCTGGTGAAGCACCGATTTAAGATTGCGCGCACACATCCACGATCGGAGTGCGCCCCATTGCTGTCAGTATCTACAATTTTATTATTACGAACAGCCTGTGAACACATTTTACCCAGAATGCCGCCCGTCTCGGGTGACCCTCAGTCTCAGACAGCCTTGAAGAAGATAGTGGAGGTCACGGAAGCCCCGAGTACGGGGAGTGCAGGTGAAAGGGGTTTTAAACTGTCATCACAAGGGTGCCCCCCTGCCCCCACCCCCACAGGGAGGCTGTACAGCGGAATTCTGCCCCCGGTCTCCCTGCACCCGTCATGTGTGCAGCACGGCTCAGGAATGTTAAGATGCATCATCCCAATCCGCCAGAATTGGGAGGCCAGAAACCACAAGACAGTTGAAGTTTATGTCTGTTGTGCAAGTTCTGCCCCCCACCCCCCCACTCCCAGAAATGCTTCTGTGGACTCCACTTTCCCACGCTATGTCATGCAAGAACAGCTCGTTCCACGTGCAGTGTATTCTAAAGGGCTGTTGCAGATTGAGGCCAACAGGTGGCAGAGCGGTTAAAACCCTTGGACTCAGCAGACCAAACGGTAGCAGGTAGATGGACATGTAGCACATAAATGCATAACAGCAAAATTTTAAAGCAAGTTTTTAAGACTTTATAAACTCATGTTTTAATATATAATCAGGGACTGACATAACGGTTATGCAAGTACACATTCACCTTTAAAAGCAATACATGCGACAATCGATTGTTATTACAGGGTGAATGCGTACGTATTTCATGTGCATTTGCGCCGATACAACAAGAAATGATCGTGCATTTAACCTCTGTACTGCAAATGAAGCACGAATTAGCATATAATGGTTAAAATGCACAATAATTTCCTGCAAATATCACTTTTAAAGGTGAATACATACTTGCATACCCGTTATGTGAATCATTGTATATAATGTACCTTCATATGTATTTTTTTGTGACTTTGGTTTAAACCAGTGATCTGTCACACTGAAGACTACAAATGCAACGATATGTTTGCAGTAGCGCATGTTCAATATCTGAAAGTACGGAGTGGGTTAGCCAACTGGCCTGGGTCTGTATGAACACAGGATCACCTAGTCCAGCAAAACTCAACCCATGGATCGCGACCAAAATTTTGGGTATGGAAAGTTCTTATTGGGTTGCAAGCTCCTATGCTGATCCACAGTCCCCAGTGCTAGAATCAACCTATATTGATCTATCTTGGGTCTGCAACTGCTTAGCGCAAAACTAGTGAACCCTCAACCAATCCGAGAAGCCAAACCACAGGTGTTTAATTTAAAATTCACTGGTACGTCTGATTTGTGCTACAGATGTTTATTGGCGTAAATTGCTGAGTGGTCATGCTGTTGATTTAGCCTTATACTTCATATAGGTTTGCAGTCGAGCTGGCATGGTTAATATTGGGTTGTGGGGCAAAAAGCTTGAGAGCCACTGACCCAGTCCACACCCCTGGGTGCATCCAGAGGCGACTCGGCCGGGTTTGGAACGCTGCAAAGCTCCAGTTTTATAACCTTTTACAGGCCTTAAATTGCCGGCACAAGGCCCTGTTAGGGTTCTTTAACACCTTTTTTGGGGAGGCCTCAGTGTAAGATTAGCGAACAATTAACATTCCGCGGGATGCTTTATTGACGACACCACTGGATCCAGGCCTCTGCTTCACAGGCCGGAGGGGGATTTATGAGGGGTGTGCGGAGGGCCGACGGCGGGCATGGCGTGGCAGGGGCCGGCCCCGCAGATAAGGCTCCCTGACCCCATGGCCGTCCGGGCTCGGGTCGCCAGGCCGGACGCTGCACGTCACTTTGAAGTCCTCTGATTTAGGGGGCTCTGCGTCTCGCTGCTGATCCCGCCACGTATCTGGAGCCGAGGCCTCATCCCGAACTGAGCCTTGATCTCCTTTCACATCACCAGTTAAGAACCGTCCAGCTGGCAAAAAAAAAAAAAAAACGTCTTTTTTCCCGGTGCCTTAGTCCTAAGGCTTAATCCTCATTAAGCAAAACTTTCTTGCTTGAGCTGAAGGTACCATTACACAAAAACATGAGCTGAAACGGCTTCCTGGGTTGTTTGTTTAGCGCAAAGCGGGAGATCACATGCTGCCCTCACCCGTTCGAAGAATAATTTTTTAATATTAGTTATCTGTGATGATGAGGTGGAACATGGCAGACGGCTTGTGTGTGGGGGGGGGGGGGTGGTTTAAAGTTCAGACAGAGGTTATGCGCTGGGGTGAGGTTAGTGATGGTATATTAGCTACATGTTTGGTTTAGAGTAACCGGGGCAACACGGCTCGCTGGCAGATCTGTACACAAACCCAGAGGAGACGCCTCCCTCGTCCCCCCGTTGGGCGCGAGCAGGTTTCTGTACTCATTTACATCTATGAGAAAAATGTGTAACTGATAAGAATGTGGGAAATTAAGCTGGCTGTGATGTGTAGGGCTGGAAGGCTGACCTCACAGGGCCCGTAATTCAGCTCACCGGAGGAGGGCTGAGCTCTGCCCGGAACAGCTTAATTGTGAGGCAGGCTGACAGGTCGGTGGCCGGTAGCCACCCTGTGTCGCGGCGAGGAATGGGCCTGAAGGGCTGAGACGACGTCTTTCTGAGCACCGCGTTCTGCCGAATGCTCCGGATCGGGAGCAGGAGCGGATTTTAGATGCGGCGGACTTTAGCTTCTGCCAGTGCCCGTCAGTGCTCAGGTGGCAGCCTAGGCACGCCTCAACGCAGCTCATCTAATGGGTGGATCAGCACTAACCCCTGGCATTTACGCACCCCTGGGGCCTGGTGAATACCTCATTGAACATTTACTATCTCGGCCTAAAATAAATAGCTGTTTTTGCTTCCAAAGGCCAAAGTTTATTGATGCCTTATGGTCTGCCAACTTATTCCCAATTTTTAGAAATAGTCGCTTTCTTCTCAACGGCAGTACTGGGAGGCTGGCTACCCTGCTGCTGAATCAGTGGTCAATTCTCATGGTAGATCTCAATGGTGCCTTGGACACGAAGCTCGTCCAGGTCCCATCCAGCCCGGAAATGCTTCTCTCTAATGACCTGCAGTTTGTCACTGATTTGAAAACAGTTTTGTTGTTAATAAATTTGGTCATAATGTTGGAAAAACATGAACTCAGAGGATCACAGGGGTGCTGTTGGAGACGTTTTCCAGGAAGATGAAGTTTGACTTGAGAGTAGTGCTCATTCCCATTCCTGTTCCATTCCACCAGAAGAATGGCACTGGTTTCATTGGTGAGAAAGACGCTGGGTTTGGCCATCTCTCAAACCTATCAATTTGTCCCCACAGTTAGTTAAAAATAGAGAAACCATACCTCACAGAACATGTATGAACGTCTATTGAAACATTTGGTTATGGAAACTTTTTCATTTTTACATGGGTATAAGTGGTTGGATTCTGGATGGATAATGAAGACTATAATTATGTATAATGAAGAATGATATAGCTTTAACCCTTCACCGGGGACTCTGGTATTTCAGTGTTGCTGTTTGATCACTGTTACTGTCTCTTAAAGGGCCAGCAGCTTGGAGATATGGGGGCCCACAAACGTCAGTCATGTTGGGGGGTGGGGCTTCTGCAATGTCCCGCCTGGTGAAAGTGGACTCCAAGCTGCTCCCCCTCCCACCCCTAAATTTCCATCACCCCCCCCTCCCCCCACCTTTTTTTTTACCACACCCCCATCCTTAGAGAACTCTTTTCTATTTTTGGTGGTGAAGCCAGGGAGACACTGAGACTATCCCTCATCCTGCAGGGGCTCCAGTCAGGGGGGGGGGGGGTGTTACTCTCGGGGCCCCGTACCACTCAGAATCTTTACTGGGGCCACTTATTGCTGGCCGCCAGCGGAGGACGTCGTCTCTTCATGAGCCCTTATGTGAGCCATGGGTCGGTAAGCATGTGTGTCAAACCAGCGAAGAAAATCAGCACTGAGCTCTTATTATCGTTAAGCGCTAACGAAGCCCCTTTAAAGTATGGCCAGCATGTTCCCCTCGTTTGAAATTTCGGCCCTTAATTGATTTTGATCAATTGCACTGTAGTCCCCTATCAAACGTCGCATAAATCAAAAAGAGCCCCTCTGTCAGATTAAAAAAAATTATTTTCAAATGAATGAGAGGGTTCAATGTCAAAGAACAGGGCCAGATCAAAGTGCCCAGTGTTTTTAGAATTTGAAAATTGAATATGATTTATATAACAAGAAGAAAATTGTCAGCTTTCATAATTTCCACAAAGATGATCTTATGGGATTGGAATGAAGGTCTCAGAATAGGCAGCGATGAGCGGAACAATCTGTTTCTTCATCTTGGACAAAAAGGCAGTGTTTCGGTTCGAGGATGTAGCCCACTGTCGCTTTTACATACATTGGATTGCTGTCACTTTGTTTTAAATGTCGATCCTGGGAGCTGATGTTGGCCGTTTGGGTGAATGCCGCTGATCTGGTCGGAATGCGAACAGCTTCGAGCCACAAGCGGACGGGGCACAGTGACACAGGGGGGTGTCGCCAATGTGTGTTTCATCGATTACTAGCTTGAGTGCCTTTAGGTGAATTAGCTGGAGAGGCCTCATGAGAGGCGATGTTCACGCACAGGGTCCTGCCTGGCTACCAGGGCCGACATGGAAAGGATTTGGTCCAGATTGCAGATTAAGCGTGAGGAGGTCATTAACCTCCAAGTGGACATAATTGAACTCCGCAGAGGCGCCTGTTGCTTTTAGACCTTCTGGAAAATGTGAGTTTTTTTTTCTTCTTATTTCGGTCATCCCCGACAACGGCCAATTAGAAGGTGTCACTGTGGAGCCACAGCGAATTAAAAGGCGACACTAGACAGTCTAAACAAGCAATCTTCCCCATTATGGTAGTTTAATGGGGCTAAATAAGGCAGATGGGGGGGGGGGGACAGCAAGAATGACAAGCATCTCATATCTATCACTAAGAGTCCGGCCTGCTCTGAACAGGAGAAACCGCCACACAAATGCTTCAGGATTGGCACCAACACCAATGTAAAGCTTACCAGTGAAACACCAGTGGTGTTCAGGCGACTCTCAACTTAAATATACCCAACATGAGTAAATCCGGATTTAAGGAAAAAGTAAAGATTCGAGATGCATACAGTTCTGTAAAAAAAAAGAAAAAAAACACAAAAAAGCAACAACAATGAAAATATCAACCCAGATCTCTTCCTTTATTTAAGATATGTTGATTAGTATGTATTGCTTGTGTGTTTTTTATAAGGTGTCTGGTATGGGTGAGTAAATATGATTTATGAAAAATATTATTTGTGGAATGGATTATTTCCATGACTCGAGAACTACCTGTATTCAGGAGGGGAGGTAATTTTCAATTCACAATGAATATAACCTGTTGTAGGGAAAAGAGCATCAGTTTGTGTCTGAAAGCAATTCATCAGACAGGATGGCATTTGTTTTTTTTATTATTAAATTCCACCTTTCTGAGTTATTAATTGAATCGGTAATCAAGTGTAACTAATTGTGGAAAAATGATTTTGTTTTAAATGGTTCTGGAAACATGGGAGAGATTTACTGCTCTGTGGTTTGTTTTAACGTGAATTTGGGCAAACCGCAGCCTTCACGCCGGCACGCAGAGAGCAAACACAGGCTGAGACGTCGGCGAGCGCCACACGCTCCTTTCACATGACGAATGTACCGGTTCGGGAGGCCGTGAACATAAACGATTTCATCTGCAAAGAGTACGGAGCGCCAGGCCTGAGTGGCGGGCTCTCCTCCCAAGGTGGAAACAGCTAGTTAGAGTATTTAATCTCCAGAGAACCCCCTCCACCCCCTCGAGCTTTTAAGTGAAACCTTGTGCCGTGAGCAAGGGCCCCGGGGCCCGGCAGCTGGAGTCCGTCACGCGTGATCTGCGATGTTCTTGTTAGTGTAGTGTAACCTTTTCTTCACTAACACAGATAACACCAGCACCCCGCTTGGACCTAATCTCCTACCAGTCTCTGCGTTTTACAGCGCGCTTAGGGCACCGGGGTTAAATTATTCCAAACACCGGGCCCCGTCCGGGTTGTGTGGGGGGGGGGGGGCAGGAGGCAACCACATACTCAGGCCGACAGTCCCGCCGACCTCACCGCAAAACAAGCTGCGGATAATTTATTGCAAAGCTTGGGAAATTCCCACAATGCATTGTGGCCGGACAGCACTGCAGTGTCACATTTCCCGTTTCTCCTGAGACCCTCAGCACAAGTAGCTATGGCTGCCCACCTTAAAGGACGTTTATCACATCCTACCTTCCGTGGCCACTTGTATGGGTGTGTTTTTAGAAATGTATCGTTTTCTTGATGAAGTTGAATCGTTTTTTTTTTTTGTTTTAATTTGAGTGTGTTTTGCTGGACGAGTACAGATATATATATA
>JABFEA020000054.1:9370310-9383911 GCA_019775915.2 Cyphomyrus plagiostoma
CCCGCTTGCCCCCCCCCCCCCCCCGTTTGTTCCGCGCCGATTTGTCGACCAGGCCGTGAGCAGTAACCCTTTGTCATTGCTCCCCTATGTCGTTGCTCCCCTTAAAGGTGACAGTCTTGTTATATTTTCCTATCATTCAGCTTCCCCTGGTGCCCTCTCCATTCCTACGCCTGCAGTCGGAATATTAAGGTCTGCTCATCCTTTACTCCGTCTCTCACAGCAGCTAAGGCAGCCAGTAGCGTTTCTAACTGTGTCATCATAAATCCAAAGGCTACTCCATCAGCCTTTAGCGTATCTGATATGTGATAAAGTTTATTAATAAAACAAAATGGACACTGTCAAACAGTGTTGGGCATTTCAGGTCCAGAAACTACAAATCCCGATCAGGATTTTGTTTCTACCAACCAGCTGAGTACTCTGTGATGGTGACTCTTTATGTTCAACTGGGTGGTAAAAACAAAATCTTGGACTGGATTTTGAGCTTCTGGACCTGAAATGCCCAACTCTGCTGTTGAACGTGTGGTTGTTATTTCTGTTCAGGCTGCTGATGCCCCTTCTGATGTTGCCTCGTCTTTGCCGCCTTCAATGCCGCTGCCTTTAGTGTGCAGCCGCTGACGTCTGCTTGCTTTGGACTCTGGCAGTTATACACCGGCCTTTCGCTGACTTGTCATTCCAATTTCATTCAAGAAAATTGCTGGGCAATTTTATTTAGTACTGCCTTGAATGACCCCAGTGCCTCTACTGCAGAAACCTTATTCGAATTTACGAACATGTTCAAATTGAGAACAATGTTCTTTGTATTTTGTTCGTCTGTGGTTTTAGGCTAACTTACTGACTCCCCCCCCCCCCCCCGGTATTGTAAGGGGAGTTTATGATGCCACCTAGTGGTCTCGAAAATCGCTCTTGGCACACAAGCCACCAAAGATTAGGCGTCCTTTAGATTTAAACCCTGATACACGCGTCCCGAATTAATCACCATAACGGCAATTTCAAAAGAGAAGTTGAAATAAACCTTCACACATTTGTATTTCACCCGTTTAATTTTAGAATATACTTTCACTAAACCCTCAAAGCAACTGACCTTTAGTAATGGAAAAATACAAAAGCGGCTGAAACGTTTTTGTAAATTTCCCGAATGACTGAAAAGGAAAAAAGAATAACGCAGCTTCCCATTACTAAATATTGAGCTCCACGGTCAAATTGAATTCTTCTGCTGTGAAGCGATGATGAAAACGCGGCCCTCCCCAAGACCAAAGGCATGGTAAAAAAGAAAAAGAGGGAGAATGTCTGCATTAATTTGAAGAGATAATCTTTTTACGGATGTTATGATACCAGATGTGATCGAGAATTAATCAAGTTACCGAGGCACTGGGATTTCTGTCCTGTTTTGTGTCAAAATATTATATTGGCATTTATGTTATAATCAAATTCGGATAAGCAAAATTTTGTAATCTGCAGGAGGCATAGTCAACAGCTCAGCATTGCTTTGCATTGCTCATTTAGAATTCTAGACAGTAATACAGCGTATTCATAGTGAAATACGAAAATTTAAATAAAATTTTAAAAATGACGTTCTTCACATGCGTGTATAGTAAAAGTTTTACTCCATGGGATAAGAATGAATAGGCTGCAGTTAGAGATTCTGAACAATACGTTTATATCTAAATACATCTAAAATATTTTACACACGTTCGTTTATACGTGGATAATTTGCACTCGAAATTCAAAATGTATTTTTAACATCCCTCGATTAATTTTAGCATTTCTTATAATAATTTTATACGGAACTAATTGTACTTACTTACTGGTGCAATAATAAATTACTTGTAATTTTAAAGCATTTATATGCAATTAATGGTGCCGCTTCGGGCCTACTGCGGACCTGCCCTCCGTACAGCGAATGTGATGGCTGCCTCAAGGCTGCATATTTATCATAATTTATTTTCGGATATTCTAAATTTACCGGCTTGAGTAGCGTTGTGTAAACAGCCTGGTGGCGCTCTCCCAGCCGGACACTGGGCTTAGCGGCCTTGAAGCAGCGCGTCCCTCGGCTTTTCCGAGCGGCCTGACCCGTAGGAGCGGCCCGGGGCGTAGCCGCCACGGGACCCCGGCCTGATAAGTGCCGGTAATGACCCTTTTATCTCGCTTAGTTTATCAGACTGCGTGAGTATTAATGAGAAACGATTTCAGAAAACAAGTTATTTCATGTGACAGAATTTTTATGTTATTTTGTGCAATTAATAACTCAGAAACGGTAGAAGGTATATTCTGCAGATGTAAACGACATGATGCCCGCACCGCCGAGCTCAAACAGCAAAAAAAAAAAATGCATGTAATCCAAACATATGATAGAAGATAATATATAACAATATAAATATAATGCACGTGTTAAATGCTGTAATTATTAAATATCCAGTTCAAACCTAATGCAAGAGTTCCTTACAAACAAATCCGTAAATACGCATATAGGCCATAACAAACTAACTGGGGAAAAAAACAAGAAAAAACACTGTGCAAAAAGAATTCCTTTAGTGGTTTTCCATAATTGTTTTTTTTTTAATTAAAATGCTGAACATCTCTTAAAAACACAGGCCTTCCTTAATGCCAAGTATTATGTTAATGACTGTAATATTGATAACAGAGAATATGTCTTACCTATTTCTTGCTGTTCTTTACGAACAAATACAACATTTGAAATGTTTCCATGTTAAAAACAAAAAAATACTTAATACTGTGAAGTATATTAATATTTTTACACCGCCTATATGCATCTTATGAGATATTTGACGGGCACAATATTATTTTTTATATTTAGGCTTATATTTTACGTATTACTTTTTTACCTAAATTATATGATCAAATTCGAAAGATGTTATTTTGCAGACATGGTGCAGGCTGAAACGGAATGATTGGCGGAGCAGACTGGGTTTGGGATGAGCTCCGAATCGCGGTTAAGGTCATAACTCTCCCGGCGTTGCGGTAGTTCGTCTGTCTGCCCCTCCAAGTCCCTCATTATTAGGTCCTTGCCTGAAATTAGCGAGCTGCCTTTCGCCGCCCATTGATAAATGATTTAGACACTGTGCTGATGACATAGTAATTCACCTTTTTTCAGGGATGGAGCCGACTAGGGCGAATTTTTCAGTGATGGCGGGGGGGCACTGGGGGAACCTGCTTTTTGTCACGGTGCTCGGACGGGTGTAAGGTCTGGCTGTGGGAATCGCCCTGACTTACCGTATGAAACAAAAACGGGACTCCACCTGGGATTTGACGACGCAGGAGGCTATTTTGGTTGTCATTTAAAGAGTTTTATAAAATTCTGCGAAAACGCAACATCCTGCTCTACATCGTATTGTTAAAAGTGAACGTGCTCCTTTCTGATTAGAAGTGTGGCGGGGACGGGGATGGTGGGGGGACGGGATCCAGACAATGTGAAACACCACCTACAGAGCCCGCTTTGATCAAGCAAAAGTGCAAATGTAAATGTGTGCATTTCATAAGTGTTGCCACCTCCAAGCTTTTACGAACACACCTTCGGTTTTTACAACGCAGTAATGTGTGAAGTGGACGGAGGCCTCGTTGCTGACCAGAGCCAATTAGAAAGTAACTCGCACCGATAAGAGCAAATTACCACGTAATGGGACAATTAATCACGCTTCGTTTTATGCGTTTCGGTAGCCAGACACCAGAGCTGTTCATCGTTACATGTTCCGGCACTGAGCACCTTGGTCCTAATGCACATATAAATATACACGCCCCATTTATAGTCACAACACTATTCCATATTGTAAGAAAAGAAAAACAAGAAAAACAAGGATGGAATCAACTGTAAACCCGAACACACAACACGCTGTTGTTGTTTTCTTAAAAAAACTCTAGATCTCGCTCTTAATTACCTCCAATGACTGGTAATTTGTGCAATTGTCAATTAAAAAATGAAAACAAACCTCCAACTATCTATCATTAAAAGAGAGCGGAACCGTGGAAGTGGGAAAAGGTGACTTTACTCTGCAGACGATTCGGTTAGTTGTGAATTCAGTTTATAAGTGAATTTTCATCAATGACAACAATGCTGAGGACTTACAAAAACATAACAGGCACATATTTTTCCTATAAGACACGGAGCGGGGCAGCGTTAAAAGTCGGTCTGTGTTTCTCAGGTTGGGTTTGCTCCTAAAGATCAAACAATTTGACATTGGCGAAACGCGGACCGCCGATGGGGCGCTCCGATTGGCGGCCGGGGCGGTGTTATGACCGCGTAATTACGAGTCATGGACAGATGCATTAACCAGGTTCAGCGCTGGAGCCACTGGATATTATTTCAACTAGAAGGGCAGAGGAGCCACAGCCTTCCCCAGGAGAACGCTTGCTGGACCCCCACTCCATGGCTTCATCCAGTGATCTCTTGTCAACGGGATATAGAACTGAGGGCGAGGGGTTGTTCTGAGGAACGAGCTAAGTGTGGGAAGCTGGCATCCAGCTGAGGTTTGTAGACACCGTGAAGGACCGAAATTGGCCCATAAGCCCTGGCCACCACACTCGCACAACCCCCCCCCCCCCACACACACACACACACACCGTTCCTTGAATAATCAACGCTCACTGCGGAGTAGGCTGATAATTGGCCCTCGAACATAAAAATCGCTACTCCCATAAGAGAACGCGGATCATGTTGGATTTCTCTAGATGAAAGCACTTCCTGACTGTACCTTTTTAGCTGGCTCATCTCCGTTACAGAAACACGTTTAGCGTAACACTCGGTAATTTAAGCCTCTTCGGGTTTTAAGACTTTCCCGCATTTTGTGGGATTTGTAGTTTTTGAAAAAGTGTATTAAATAACCATAAACTGAAATGATGACTTCATTACTCCACCATATTGGCCCCTTCCACTTTCGGAAGACCTGGACTGAACTTGGAGGGGGGGGGGGGCTATATCCCAGCTGAATACAAGAATGCGTAAAAGAGCCCCCGCTGTCAGAGGGAAAGCAACACCTTGAATCTCAAAATTCTGACCCCAAAGATCACCTTGAAAACAAATACTCATAACTGGCTGTCCTCACTCGACTGACACACGGACTAGAGATGAACTTTGACCGGTGGAAAATGAACAGAATAAAGCCTTTTCTGCAATATTCCCAATTTTTTAACTCGTATCATATACACGTGTGAAAACATTAATGCTTTTTTGTAATTTTAAACGCCTAATTGTTTTATAAAATTATTAATTCCGGATTACACTTTTCATTACGCTTCAGTCTGGGAGGGGATCCTGGAACCCGACTTCCGGCGCCCATTTGTTACCAGTACCACGCTTACTGTGTTTGAGTAAAAGGAAATTCTGATTATTTATGCATATATGCAAACTTCCGTCCGTCGTGTTGATTGGTGCTGTGTGAATTAATCCAAGGCAATTTGACACAACTAAATTTATATAATTTGGCACAGTTGAAACGCCAGTCTTACTTATTGAAAAAGTAAATACTATAGTTTAAATATTTTATAAATTACTTTTATTAAAACTCTCACCCGTACATATACAGTGCACAATAGCAAATAATCAATACAAATATTTTCGTTTAATCCTCGCAAACATTGTTATTGCGGCCAGAATTAGAATCAAATTCGCACTTACTTTTGCTAGTGTAGCGTCAAGTGATGAAGAACACTATGGAAAAAAAACGGGATTAAGTGAGGACCAAATTGATTTTGCAGTAACAGGTTGTGCGAAATATTTAATCGGCCATGAGGGCAAAACGCCGAAAGGATTTCTTTTATAACATGTCTAGTCTTCTTGTGTTACAATAAACATCCGTGACGGAAAAGTTAAATTAACCTGGGATCAATAAAACGTGGAATACACTAAACTCGCTCACCTTACATATTTACGTGTGCAAAACATCGTATGAATTCATTTCAGTTCTGTATTTCCCACATTGTGAATAATTGGACATTAGTGGAAAATATCATTATGCTACACGTTAAATTACATACTTAATAATTGCCCAAAATTTATGCCAACCGATTATTGTACTTCTGTTATGACAAAAAAGACAATGCTTAAGTCATCTTAACGAATATGAAAAGGACTTTCAGCGGGTACAATGTCGTCTCGCGGCTTTATTTTTTACACCGGCTCAGAAAGAACATTTCAGGTGTTATAAAGAGGCCAAGTTAAGCATTAGAAAGAGTGCACTGACTCCAGACAGGAAGACGGCGACTGGCAAGATCAGCAGGTAAGACGTGCCGCTCAGCTGGGCGCGTCCGCGGTGCGTACCTTACTGTCCACATCCAAAAATGTAATTTAATGAATCGATTCGCGGACTGAGGTGCAGATCAACATATTTTAAGCGCTTTTGTTATTTAGCATATTATTAAAAACGAAATTAAACTGTTTTATGTTATCTTGGTAACTCATTCTAGTAAATAGCATTTGGCCATTATATCTAACGGGTCAATCTCAATTGATTTTCAACGCTTACTTTTAATTTATTAACCGTGACAATGGGCATTTTGATACTGATTTTCGCTTGATGGATTATCAAAGGGTTGGCGTATTGAAACTTAAATTCTGAACATGAATGTATACGTTGGAGCTACAATGTAATGTAAGTCAAATATTACCGGTTTGGTCTTCTAAATTAATTTATATAATCATTGTAACCCAGCAGCAACAACGAACTTACTGGTACAATAAGGTCTGCGGTTTTCTTTATTTTAAAAATAAATCCAAACTTTGCCCTTTACAGCGATAACATACCATATACGGTATTTATATAAATGCACAAGGCTAACTTAATTTGTTCAGTATACAGGTCACGTACACTAAATATACTGTGTATGTCTCGTTAGTATATGATAAAAATTTAAAATATCTTAAATGTGAAGTGTTATATGGTTGTTATTATTGCACAACACGAGTTCCCTGAATTAACATATTCAGAAGTTTGAAGGGTTCCTAAACGATATTTATCTACACAGATCATGCATTTGGAGGATTTAATTTGCAATGCAATGATATATAGTTGAGGAAGCTGGCCAGCATAAACAGATATTTCTTCCTAAAATCGTGGACCTTTTTAAAGGTAGATTGCAGCAGAGGCGCCCGTCGGCAAAGGTACAGGAAACAATCAAACAAACAGAGGCGCTTCTATTTTCAAGCCGGTCTCTGGGACTCGTACAGATTATGAGTAAAGACACCACTAATGACACCACAACGTAAAACCCACCAGCTCCGAGTGCCATACTGAAAATGGTATTCACTCACAGAGCGGCGGTTTTTCAAAGTTTTTTGAATTAGATAAATATTTTAGACAGAAACACATGTAAAAGTTGTTCTATTTGACTTTCTGGCCATATATTAACTTTTATTTGAAAATATTTGTCTGCAAAGGCCAAATCGTGAAATATACTCCAAAAGTGTATATATATATAATCTTCTGAAGCCAAACCATCCAATATCATAAGCGTGAGAGTGTTTTCTGACGCTGCGGTGAAGCGGGCGTATTTGACTCGTAAATACGGGCCTCGCGTTTGAATTCAAGTTCAAGTCATTCACATGATTTCCAGATATTTTCCAGCGGATAATCTAGAAACAAAACACAAAAAACAACCAGAGCTACCACTGTCTCAGCTAACTCCATGAAAGACGCTTTCTCCTGACATTGGTTAAGATGTTTTAGACATCAAACGAATCGTACAGCCATAACAGCTCAATATTCTCCTCCCATTAATGTTAATGCACTAATAAAATGGTATCATAAACCGTTGAAACTACAACTTAAATCACAATTAGACCTACATATTACATGGGCAATATTGGGAATGGAAAATGTGGTAAAATTCTTAATCGTCTCCAAGCTCTGCATCTGTGTATCATTCCGATAAAATGATGCATTGCGTGAGACTAAGGCCAGGGAAGACGTTTAAAACCGTAGGAATAAGACCTTAGCACGATTTTCTTTATCAAAACGCTTAAACATCTTTATTTTGCCATTTTACATTTCGGAAATTTGATGTCATGGACTTCTTTTGTAGAATTGTTAGTGGTTTTCTGAGTATGGTAATTAAAAGAGGATGATAACGCTGAGCGTATCCCGCTACAGACTGCACACCTTAGCGCTATGCCTATACGAGAAACATTTTATTAAACGAGAAAACAATTTTTTCCTTCCTTTTCCTTTGTTTTCATATTAGATGTCTGATTTTATCATAAACTATAGAAATTAAATTACAGTTTTTAAAAAATTACCCATTTTAAAAAAGGTACTATAATAATAATAATAATAATAATAACAATGATAATAACAATAAAGCATTAATGATAATATTAATAATATTAAATCAGAATTTTTTACATTAAGTTCATTAATTGACCACTTATTAAACTTACAGGCTTTCTTTTCAAATGTTTCTTATGTAACAAACGAAAAGTACTTGCACTAAAATTACACTACCGCTAATACATCACATTTTGCCGCTAATATGGCCGTAGTTTAATTTTGACTCCCTTTGCGCAAATAATTTGCCGAAGCTGTGTCGGTCTATCTCATCAGCCAGAAAATAACCCGGATGCATTAATGCTTACCCATTATTAAATTGATGCCCAAATTCAGTAAATTTAAGAAATTTATACATTACACTGTAAATAAGTTCTAACAGTCCTAAAATTTTGAAATATGTTGTAAATATGTTTCTCTCCAATTTTAAACAACGTTTAATGATAGCTCTACTTTGGCTCTACTTTGAATGAGATGGATACAATGTAGTGTATATTATTAAAGTGTCTATAATTGGTTAAGGTCTAAAATTATTGCACTCATGATAAGATTCTGTAATTGTTTTGTAAAATAAAATATAGTTGTGAGTGTGTGTGTATATCAGTTTGATATATGATATATATATACCCTATATATCAAACTGATAACAGCAACAACTCACTGCGACCCTCGACTGAATGAGTTCTGGCTATGGAAACATCTGGATGTTTTGAAATCACTGACATTAGAACACGATCTAAGTATTATTATTATTATCATTATTATTATTATTATTACTACTACTACTACTAACACTGTTCCTACTACTACTACTAGGCTAATGAAATGCGGTGTCGCTATAGCTATTTCTGTTATTTTTTTCAGGCAGGGGGTATTGCATCGTTAAGTTTAAAATTCTGTTTAACATATTTTTTATATTTGTTTTATGATATTCCAGAGTTTTACCAATAATTGGAAAAATTAATGCAGAAAACCTGCAAGCGTGTTGGGTGCCGACGATCGGGCGCATTCCCGTACTGATTGCAGTCCGACTAAAAGCGATTTGCTGTCAGAAACGTGAGGACGTTTTGCTTGACAAGTACCCGACACCGATGGCACGGTTTGTTTTTGCGCAGAGCTGCAGGCCCTCGCGGGCGACAGCGTGGCGTCCCCCGCCATCAGGCCCCCGCGTTGACAAACAGCAGCGACGCTGACCATGAAGACGTGAACTCATCGATCACATGGAATCAAACTGGACCCCGGTGTCAAGCTGTCCTGGGAAAAATAATTTTACCTGTATAAACAACATCCACTCATGAGGGGAAGCCCGCTAATAACTCTCCCTTTGCGGAGAGAGAACTTCAAAGGGAAACCTATTTGGACAATTCTAATTGGGCCGGTTCAAATCAAGTATGATGGTTTGTTATCCATAAAACAGGCGGAAGTAGCTGACTGAAAATCGAAACAGAGGAATAAATAAAATAACCTGTGCAAAGTTCCACAAAAACACCGATAACCGTGACGCACAAACATTTTAATAAAATGAAAATGCGCCCCTTCGATACCGGTAAAATAAGTCACCCTACATCGACTAGCCATTTATACCGGAAGTTATTTTTATTAGCATATACGTCAATCTAACATCAAACTAACTTTAACTAAATGAAACACTGCTGATTTGACGTGTTAAAACACAACACTGTTTTATAAATATATGTATGTATATGTGTGTGTGTCGTAACCGCAGACTATTCTGAAAGAACTTCACTTTAAAAAACATCTGAATTGCTTGTCTGTAAGCGTTCAGATGTCTAAGTATTCAGATCTCATCATAATTATAATGTTGAGTTGGTGTAGTCACACAATTTCTTTTGCCTGAAATGTGACATCCCCCCATGACTGATTTAATGTGCGTTTGGTGAAATACGGATTGTGTCTAATCTGAGCTTTCATGAAGTTAAATCATCAAAGTCGCCTGTGAGATACATGTTCGCTTATCTTCAATCGTTTTGACATTTCGTCCTTTTAGAGACAACAGGAAGCTGGACGTGGCTGTTAAACTGATGGATGTCAACTTGGACCGTCTTCAAACTGACGGCTCCTTGGCTCCTCTTTGACTAATCGGTCTAACAGACTCGCTTTCATCGCTCTAGCCGCTTTACCGCCGTAGTGGTTGGAGGCTGTCGCAATTAAGCGCTAAAGTTTGGCATGAGACAAAAAATAATATGTTTACAGAAATAATTGAAGGGTGTTGTGGTTAATTTGATGGAGTGAAACTGAGGATACGTATTTCACCAGAAAGACCATATCGAAGGGCTGTTTGGGGTCATCAGATCCCCCAGCTACGCTTTCGGCATGCAGTTCAGTGGTGTCAGGCACCCAGACAATAGTAGTGACTTACTGGGTGCCGAACACACAACCAACTGCTTGTGGCGGGTCGCAATCTCAGAACCTGCCAAGGCATAGCATAAACTGCTATTATCTAACACCTTAAGTGAGCTGAAACGTGCAGCGTCAAACAGTGATCTGAGGATGATTTCTAGTCACACATGACAAGGATGCCTGATTTCTGATTGGAGGAATGAATAAGGAGGTGTGGCCTCCTGGTGCTACAGGCCACGCATTACTGAGCCTTGGCATCCAGGCCACAGAGAAAAGTGATTTTCCATCCCAGCTCCCAACGTTTACGTGCCCTGGTGTTGTAGCTGTCCGTTCATTATTCCTGTCTACAGTAACATTTTTATCTGAAGTCATACAGCTGGACAGTTTATGGCTGTATGACCTCAGATGGTGATGAGCTGTGCATTTACTCAGTGAGACTAATTGTTGCTATCCATTAATGATGGTGGACGGTTTGCTGAGGGTCAGTTTAACCACGACACTTTGAAATGAACTTAAGTGCTTTACTTAACGAGAAGCCACAGCAGGTTAGTCATAGATCTCCGATTAAAATCCGGTCGTCCAATTAGCCATTAAGGCCTGGAAGATGAATGCAGCATTCACACGTCCTCAGTGCAGATCCATGAAATGACAGCAGATTAATGAAACCCAGAGATGTGTCTCTTTCATGGGAGACTGGTTTTATCGCAATAAGTTTTCATACAATTCTAAAAAGCGTTTTATTCCAGTGTCAGAAATCAGAAAGCACCCCTCTAACTATTTGCTGTCCCATTAAAATGAAATACATCAGACAGAAAGGGTTCACAATATAAAGTGATCCTGTTTATAACAGCAGATTTTAACATAAAATCAGATCAACCAATAGGCTGTGTTCCTCTAGTGCTGCCTGTCACCATAGCAACCTCTCTTACTGGTTTGATAACATGGTATCCCCTTCCCCATATCCTATCCTTATAATCTTATTTTAATGCATCAATAGTAAATACAAATATAAAACAACGTTAGGAAGGATTAACATGCAGTTTAGCAAGTGCTAAAATATGGTAACCAATGTTGCAAAAGTGCAAAAAGAAACTTAATTCATTGAGAAAACTAAATCTCTTGTTAAAATACTTCAAAATAAAATTATGTTCATAAATCTCTATACTTAAATATATACATAATGTGCAAACAAAATAGTCAGGGTTTAATTCATTGCAAAGGAAACTTCTCAAACAGGACACTTGCTTCTGATGTCAGTTTCTGTTCTATTGGCACTTTGATGCGCAACACGCCAGTGACAGTATAAGATCTCCACGGCGATGGCTTGGACGGGTATGTCAGATGTGCGGCATTGCAGGAACGCACGCGTTTACCTCTTCATTTGCACCCCCCACGTAGAGACCAGCTAATCGTTAACCCGCTTTTCAAAATCGCGGTAAATTCAGCCTGAGGGCAGTGCCGGGATGAGGTGACATTCGTTAAGATGAGGTGAGCGAGGAAATGACAGCTGTGGAGAGGGGGCTGGCATCTGCACGCCGACGAGACGACCTTTAGGGCGGAGCACAGTGACAAAATGGCGGGGGGGGTGAGGTGGAAGTACAAGATTTATAAGAGTAACAAGATGACGAGGTTGGTGTATGTCCTGTCTGGAACATTCTTCAATAGATGTCAGCTCTGAGTAACGGTAACCTAGACTAATCTAAATCTTCATCGATTTAAACCACATTCTGTGGTTCCTGAGTCATCTTGTTTTCTGAAGCACAATTAGCCGTGAAATCCAAGCATGCTAAGAGAGAGACCCTAAACATTCATTTTAACAAATATTAATGGATTTAAATGACGAATTTAGTTAGTTAAGGATAAACCCCTTGTTAATGATGACAGACATGTACGTATGAAGACTTAGGGAGTGTCCCCAAAACGCCTAAGCCGCATAAAGCTGATTTTACCAAGAGGCCATTTCCGACACACACTGTGCTTTCATTTTTCTTTGTTTGTCTGTTAATCCTGTCAAGAGAGAGCAAAAATGTTGCACAAGGTAGGTCTTGTAGTGTAAGTAATGTCTCGCAGGTGCGGAGCTCAGGAGGACAGTTGCACAGGAGGGCGGGGCGTGCCACAAGTGACACACGGCGTCCTGCTCTCAGGCACGAGAGGACAACATACGTATATTGCGTGAGCGGTGCTAGTGTTAGCGTTAGCGCGTAGCTAGGCCGCCACGTGGCCGATGAGATAGATGTTGTCGTAGAGGTGTCCCACAAAGTCGTCGCTGACGCTCTGGGCAGCGCGCCGCGTGTTGCGGATGAACTCGCGCTTGGACATCTTGTTCTTCACGTGCGGGCTGGACAGGTCGATGGACAGCAGGATCAGCGAGTAGCACAGGACGTAGACGGCGTCTATGGGGCAGAGAGGCGGACGGTGGGGGGATGGCGGCATCAGGCAAACCACAACTTCCGGAGATCGACAACAAGAAGTCAGTTATCAGCGACACATCTGCAAGCGTCACACAAGAGAGCTTCACTTCTCACTTCTGGGTTATAGTTTGGCAGTTATGGTCATTCTTAAAAACGGTGCTTTATTTTGCATTTGTATAACTATGACCGGTACACTAGATTGTGTTTTTTTTCCCCCCCATATCTCCGCTCTCTGTTTAAGACACACACACACACACACACACACACACACACACACACACACACACACAGAGGTGAGAGAGAAGCCTGGGGTGCGAGTGGAGCTCAGCAATTTATGCGACATCCCTGAAGCATTTTTAGGGGATTAAGGACTTTGCCCCAGGGGTCAACAGTGACCTGATCTGCCGAGCACGGGATTCAAGCCAACAACCTTCCGATCACACGCACAGAAGCCCAACCCAATAAGCCGCGGGGGGGGGGGGGGGGGGGGGGGGGGGCGGGGGGGGGGGGGGGGGGGGGCGCGGGGCCCGCACGGCGCGCCGGCGGCCGGGGCCGA
>JABFEA020000054.1:9386492-9397163 GCA_019775915.2 Cyphomyrus plagiostoma
CCCCCCCCCCCCCCCCCCCCCCCCCCCCCCCCCCCCCCCCCCCCCCCCCCCCCCCGCCCCCCCCCCCCCCCCCCGCCGCCCCCCCCCCGCCCCCCCCCCCCCCGCCCCCCCCCCCCCCCGGGCGGGGGGGGGGGGGCGGCGGTAAAGCCGGGTTAGGCCACACCTGTGCTGCCAAAGCTGCCCAGCATCTACTCTCCGCAAAAAACACCCTCCGCCGGTCTCTGGGGGGGGGGGGAGCAACCTCGCCAGAAGTGTCAAACGCGCATCAAACATGGCAAGGGGTCGGTGAGGGGGATGGCTACCTCCTGGGGGTTGGCGTTGAATGTGAGGCTTCCTTCATCCAGCTGCATGTAGAGCCTCCTGTAGGAGAAGCCTGGCGGAAGCCTCCTGTTGTATATGGAGCAGTGACCCCAAGTGGATTTACAGAGCCTGAAAAAAAGACAGCGGGGCATTATGGGTTGAACATCACTGCAGCCCTGAGAAAGAAATCCAAAACACAGACCTGCATCAGTACTATTACTAATATTACTCTGTGGAGTTTCTTAAACCTCCCATTTTGGGCCATTTATTTACACTAAAGTGTGCCGAGGGCATAAGGATAAATGATTTGTTATCTCTTTCAACCAATCAGATTGTAGAGGAGGTGGTACCATCCAATCAGATGTCTTGGCCCTGCTTGCTCTAGTTGCATGGACCCACCTTCTCCACAATCTGAATAGTTCAGGGAGATACACAAAAATGTTCAGAGGGCATAAAGTTAAGTAAATCTGCTACGAGCCCAAACGGAGGGCTGTTTTTGCTGCTGCTGATCATTTGGGCTGATGGGCATATAAGCACCAGAGTCGATACTGGCATTAAAGCTGGAAAGGTGATGTTTTAGCATGAAGCGTGGCGTCCCCCAGAGGCATGGCCGGGACTCCTTACCCCTGCCAGAGGTACTCGTCGTTGCCCAGGCCCTGCCACACGCAGGAGGCCAGGCACAGGTCGGTGGCATTCAGGTAGGACAGGATGGTGATGCTGAGCTCTGGCGGGAGCATCTCCAGGTCGATAAAGCCGCGCTCTTCCTTGCCTTTCCGTGCCCGGAGCAGCTGGTAGATGTCGGTGCCCTGGCAGTGGCGGCGGTGGCTCAGGGGGTCGACGGTGGAGGCGGCGGCCGCCATCCTGCGACTGCGCTCTCGGGTCAGATAGCACTGCTCGCTGTACTCCTGCTGCAACTGCTGGTTTCTCACCACCCTCCACAGACCCTGACCCATCTGCAGATCTGCAAGTGGGTGGGGAGCAGGGCAGTCAGGCTGGGAGACTCCGCCCACACGGGTACAGTCAGGCTGGGAGACCCCACCCACACGGGCACAGTCAGGCTGGGAGACCCCACCCACACGGGCACGGTCAGGCTGGGAGACCCCACCCACACGGGCACGGTCAGGCTGGGAGACCCCACCCACACGGGCACAGTCAAACCCCAATGCCGGGATCTGTCTAATCTCGACACAAATTCCTCCCTCAGTCTTTGAGTGGAAACCAAGATCCTCCCACATACATCCTCCAGTCAGGAGTGTAATCAGCATGTGCATAAGAATCTGATGCTAAAATAATTAAATGCAGGGATTCATATGTGATCAGATTATTATTATCAGAGGCCGACATGAAATCAGTCAGCAGTAACAGGAATGACAGCCAGCACGCGACTTCAGCCCTCGAAGCTCACGGATCGCTTCACACGGCCTCCCACGACCGAGTCGGGTGCAGCCTGATCAGCTCCAACCTAAGAATGGAAGGCGGCAAGATGTGGGCGAGCCGGAAAACTACCAAAGCAGACAGATTGACCCAAAGGATCACACATGCAAAGCAGCAACAAACAGCCAAAGATGAGTCATGTTGCCAAAAGAGATGGAGATGGATTGCAAACAATCACTTCAGTAAATACTAATGCTAATGCAATAGAAGGCGCTTTTCCACCGCACCAGGTACTGTACTTTTGGTACTTTCCCTTTTCCACTGACTTCCCGTCGAGTACCAGTACCAAAAGTTCTAGGACCCAAAGTACCAAACCAGCTAGGGTACTTTTTTGGTACTTCAGTACTTTGGAGTAGGACTTGCAAACACTTTCATTGTCAGTTTGGTTATGCAAGTAGCCTTCCTCTGAAACACAATACAACTGCCACCGTGAAAAAAGTTACAAACTCTGAAAACAAAGTTTAAAAAAAGAAGTAATGATAATGGATGCATGGACAAATGAAGAGACCCAAGCTTTAATTATGATCTGGTTGGAAGAACAGATACCATAGATCAGGATAGCATGACAAGAAGTAAAATAAGTTGTATAATATACTAGGACAGCATGGTATTATACTATTGTAATAAATACTGGGGTATTTATAAAACAAAAAATTAGTTCACCATAAATTTCTCCAAAACCCATTTAGGAGTGACTTAAACAGCAAGGATGAAAATGATTATAATTGTCTCGGGGAACGCATGCAGCGCTCATCCAAATGCGGAGAGGTGACCTTTACACTGATTTCTGATGTCATTTGGCACCGGTACCAGTTTTCATGTGAAAAACCAATAACCTGAAGTACCAAACTTTTGACACTTTCTTGAAGTATCAAAAGTATGGTACCTGGTGCAGTGGAAAAACACGCAGCGGTTAACACACACAACTGTCATGTTACACGCCACTTCTGACTCACATGCGTGTCTTTGTAAAAATTTAAATTAGCATCCAGATTAATGATTAAGTTGCTGAGTCAGTGTTCTTCCCCGTATGGCATCACCTTCTAAAAGATTTTTCTTAAAGGCAGAAATGAGATTCTTGAATCATTCCCGAGTCATTATTTCATAGAATGTTCTGTGAAGATATTAATAATAGAGAAGTAGAACAGTTGTCACTTTGAATGATTTTTCCACTCATGAGTTGTTACTCTCTGTAGCACAGCATGGCTCACACACGCAACGCCAAAGGTCAGCAAAAGCCCTGAAACATCAGACTCAATTCAGCAAAGAACGGCAGGTTCCACAAGGACTGCGTGCCCCAAAAATCCTTGTTCCAGGGCCACACAAAACTTCAGGGGTGAAGCCACTGTCCAGAGTGATAGACCCCCTGACCACTATGTCACCAGGGAGCACAGGCAAAGCACAGATGTGACAGGGAATGCTTTCTGTTTTCACAGAATGATGTTTCTATAATCGGTCAGATGGTATGGATGGCAGCGCATCATGAATGACCTGCAGTGCCGGCTGCGGCTCCCCCTGCTGCTGGTCACCAGGATTGCTGCCTCCTGTAAGAGCTAAGGCAGATTTGCCTTTAGTTTGACCTCATTAATCCTCTTTGGACCTTACATCAAGCCTGATACAGTGTTTTCGCCACACAGGAGAATTCTGTACGCACCCACAACGCTTTCCGATTAATTTAGCTGGATATCTTAGTTCAGTTTTGCTGCCTCAGACTGGAATTGCCTGGTAACCCACAGCAGAATTCCTCACATGTTTTCAATACTAGTACTTCTCTTTCATCTTTTGTATACCAGTGTGATGTGATTATGCCAAAATCACTGCTGTAAAGCTATGAGTGGTTATTCAACATTCCATTCCCCATGACTGCCAGACCAGCCACAATCCCCGTGACAGTCTGAGCACAGAACACCACCACCATACCTGAAGACTGTCGACTCTAAGTAACATACAGTATTTGTCTACATCAGTGCTGCTGAACTCAGGTGACATAGGTGGCTGCCTAGGGCGCCATCTTCAGTGGAGATGCTGACTTAGCAAACCAATTTGACTTGTTCTCGGATGGGGAGCAGCAGCAGTGAGGATTGCCTAGGACACCACATGGACACTGTTCTATATACATGCACACACCATAAAAAATTAAGGTTGAGTACAGTTCTTCAGGATAAATTCACTTGTTTCAACTTCGCAACTACTGTGCTTGTATAGGAGGGAAACGCATAACCTCAAAACAATGACAGCCATTCACATATTTACCTTATCAGTTAAATTCAGAAGAGACACACACACTTAAATCATGGGATCGCTATTAGAGTTTAATACTCTTCTGGGGGGATGGTCTCAGGAGCTCCTACCCGCTCAGGTGCCGAGTATCCCCACGTCTTTTCAATACACTAATTCATTAAGTATCAAAAGCGCTTGTTTTCCCCCCACTTGTAGTTGCCGTGTTGTCTATTTTAACCGACTAATAGAGATAGCGACCCAAAAACAATATAGAAGTGAGATCGAGCTTTGTTTATAAGAATTAGGTAACAGGCAACGTGTTTACAATTTACCCCCCAGCGCTGCTGACGGCAGTAGCCGGTCCGGTAATCAGAGGCTGTCAACATAATCCACTGCTAAAGGCACACACGCACAGGCACAAAGTGAGGGGCAAACATAGGGATGACTTATTTGGTACACAACATTCTGATTACGATTTGTAGTGTCCGATCTGGAAGAGAGCACTCCTAACAAAGACTTCAGCGCTCTTCCAGACTCAAGTTACAGCACACCCCTGCATCATCCGCCTGCATACAGCTCGACTGCATCACGTGTCATGTGTTTTAGAAACTGTCGCGTCGTCTAAATTAAAGCACTGGAATGTGGTGTGATACAAATGTCTAAATTTAAGTTTTGTTCAACAGTTTTTCTTCTCCAAAGCAACGAGGGAATACTTTACTTCATCATTCTAGGTTGAGGAGCAGACCCGCCTTTCTATAACGTGATTGGCTAACATTGCTCCTTTATGTCAAACTAGACACAGCGATTGGCCGAGTCAGACGTCACTCCAAAGACCCCACTCTGTCACAAGGTTAGATTGACTCGGCGAAAATAAACCAGCGCCACCTACCCGTTTTGTAGAAAATTTTTCCACCGCCGCCGCGACGTACAGCGAAGACCAACGCTAACTTTCGCAAGAGACAGTTATCCGCGATACTTCGGTCTCAGGAAAACTTTCATCTCGGCTGTCGTTGTCGTTTTTGTTGTTGGACGGAAAAGCTCCTGCTTGCAACTGTTGTGAAAGGAAGGGCCACAATGACACAACAAGCTTAATCTCCACCTATCAGTCCCGTAGAGCTTCTTCCTCTCCTCCTCCTCCCACCTCCTCTCTGTGTCGCACGCACCGTTGTCAAGTTTGACGTTTCTTGTTATTGGTGGAAATGACGTAGGACATTACGTAAATATATCTGTGGATCTGTGTCCTTAGAGCGTCGCTCCGAATGGGCTTTATTTCCCCCTTGATTACTATTTAAAAATATTAGAGCAAAGTACGACTTGTCCTTCTGCCTCTATCTAACGCCAACGTGCTTGGATAGTTAAACAATATTTTTTTTATATGCTTGACCGTAACCGGATGAACAGGTGGCTTTATGAGGTGCACTGGCGAATATGCTGCTACAAAACCAGAAGCAACCTTGTAGTTATATGGAAACCAATCGCGGCAGTTGCTGCAGTTTGACCGGCAAAAATAAAGCGACAATCCAGTAATTGGCATAGGTACGGATTGTTATTAAAATAAGCTTTTTTTCTTGATTGTGGTATATGTTTAATGCTTATGTCGTGCAATCAGTTAATACGTGTTTTGCTACGTCCACTTTGATTTGTAGCTAAACACGTTCAGCTGCAGCTAAATTTAACTTTTATAGCCTGTTAGCTAGTAAAGTTTTACCTAACAACATACTTCTAAAATCAGTCACTGTGGAAAGTATTGTATACTTGTCTTATAGGACACGGCAGGACCTAAGTTTTACTGAGTGTTACCGGGTGTTTTATTTTTTAAGATACGTGAACTTAAAAGTTGCTATTCAAGTATGCTATCGGGGTGATGTTGTTAGATATTTCAAACACGGACAGAATTTACTTCTAAACAATGTGAATTACAGACTGTAGTGAAAAACAAGATGTGCAAAAAACGGCATATTTATTTATTTGTAATTTACGTTTTGAATTTAGTGCCCGCATTTCTTGCTTCTTGGTCAGACAAAAGTAGACGCCAGCTATGACAACTGGCGATTTGAGAGGATGTCTCCGAAAGCTGGAACGTCAGCTCCGATCGCTTAAGTACCCCAGAGAAGTGGATTATTGCGCGTAAGTGGAGATCTTTGACTTTGTTTATTAAATTATTTAATTAAGGCACGATCACGTGACCGCGAACGCGGCGAGGACCTTTCGGTTCGCTTCGGAGAACGCGCGCACGGTTCGGGAACGCGCGGCACGGTCAGTAAAAGCAGAGTAGAAACTGAAATATTGCTTTTGTTTTTGCATAGGCTCCCGCTTAGATAATCCATCTGTCCATCACTAGCCACTTATCTTGGACGATTAAGGGCGAAACAGTCGACGCTACACGGAGTATTTGAGCACATGAGATGATGCAGTTTCTAGAGGAAAGGAGTACCTAACCCTCTAAAAGCTTTGACCTTTTGGTGTGAAGCAACGGCGGCGGTCATTAACACACGTTTTCCAAAATATACCTGAAACAAAAAGAAAAGTCAAAGCCAACCTGTGGTTTTAGTGAGTTCATAGTCATTTCAGATGAGCCAATTTGACAACGTGACGGTGTATTTATTTTCTAATATTAGCAGAGAATTTATTTGTGTGCTTTTTTCAGATATTGTTGTCTGTATGCACATTTTATTTTTGTTGTTTATCGATGTATGTTGCACGCCGCACCCTGGAGAAACGTTGTCCCATCACACTATGAACGTGTACATAGGTGCTGATGACACTTTGAATATTAACATGGGGGTGGTGAGTGGCCCAGTGCGGTGGGACGCTTTTTTATTTCCTGTGCGACATTTCAAGCCACTTGAGTCTGGAATGTTTTGTACATAGCTTTACAACTAAATGGACTACGTTCGCTTACATTTAGCGCAGACTACCTAGAATCCGACAAGTTATCAGGCTAAGTAAGAAATCTGGCTTTGTGATGCAGGCTTCAGCTGTGGCCCCCCCAGATGGGACTCCCAACAGACCATAATTAATACTGTTGTGCTGGGAAGGTCGTGTCTGAGAATAACAAAATGGGCTTTGATTTGTCAGAGATGAAACGAGAGGCTATTATAACTCTCTCGTAATTACAGAAGGTCAGAGAGCGTACGTAACTTGATGTATGACGCTCCCCCCGATATGAAATCGATATGCCTGGTGGAGGCTGCTCAACGTCAGCACGCGGCCGCAGTCCCACGTGCTGAAGGTCTGTCATGCGGCCGACATTAAACTGACGCGCCTCACGCGGAAGCCCATTTGTTTTGCTCTGTCGCGTCATTAAGCCCCTTATGTCATTAGCTAATTATTTCCCATCTTTAAGCAGAGAATGAAAAAGGAGACCCAGAGGATAATGATTTATGCAATTCATCACTATTTTTAGGAGTTGTTTAAAAAATGACCTGTAATAAATGCAGTATGAGTGATATGTGTTAATATGATTTGCGCCCATGTTTTTAACTCTGCAGTATATTACACTATTTTTGAGAAGTTCATTCTAGTGCACTGTGTGGTTCTTTAGATTTAAGTATATATTTGATGTATATTTGAATGTGGGATATTGACTAATATTCCGCCTGTCGTTCATCTTCAGTCTGGCCAGAGGTGAGCCTTCGTCGGCTCTGCCAATCGTGAGCTACGCCTTCGTCTCCTACTCGTCGCATGTTGCCGAGCACCTGCTTGGGCTGGGGGTTGAGCTAGCGGGGAAGAACGACCTTCGCTTTGTGGAAACCGCGTATAAGGTGAGCCATGACTTCGAGGAAGCGCAGACAGGAGGCGGAGTTTCGCGGCGGGACGCCCTGCGAATTGGGTCCCTTTATGCGGGGAGGCACTTTCAGGTTCTTTTCCATGCCGCTCAGACGAGGGCTGCGCTGCCTCCACCTCTGGGGCCCCGCGCTTGTATGAAGGGCCTCAGTTATCTACCTTCACTCCGGCCCGGCATGTCAGAGTGCTTCCAGTTGCTTCCCTACTCAGCATGAACGATTCCGATGCCCATTCCTGGGGTCTCCCGGGACCTGAGTTCCTTGGAGCGCCTGCCCCCCCCCCCTCCACCCCTCTCCTAGGCCGCTTCAGCAATCAGAAGAATAACTAGAAACACATTTGTGTTGGGATCCAGTTACAGACCCTAACCGCAGTGCAGTGATGGGTGAGGGATGGGTGAAACTTGTTTGCAGATGCACAGCCCATGTTGTTGTCCTTCTGGGGACAGACATTATTTATGCGGGTGCTATTGGGGGGGACTGTCCCTCTCCAGTGGGACGTGCAGGGACATCCTGAATGGATCCATATTCCCCCTCCCCAAAGTGTGGTTGGCCCAACTGCCCCTGCAATCCCTGTTTCCCATCAAGCTAGGCCCGCCTCCTAACTCGGTCCTGATAAGTCAGGGTAACAGGAAGAGTGCAGCCAAGTTCTGTTGGATCAATAAGGGAATCTTCTGGACTTCCAAAGAGCAGCATTGTATTTAATTTTTATTATCATAATGTTAAAAGGACACAGGGCAGCGAGTTTCATGTGATGCTCTCTCTTTTATCTTAAGTCGCTCTAACATTTTATAGCACTGGTGCGTACCGAACGTGTGTCCGCTGCATCTCGCCATGTTCTGCTCTCGCCTGCCCAGGTCCTCCGCGACGTCTTCCACTATAAGCCCCTGCTGACCAAGCAACAGTTTCTGCAGCCCGGTTTCGCCGAGCATAAGATCGGCATCCTCTGCGACGTCATCGGTTTCGTGACCAGGAAGCACGGACAGCTGTGCAAAGCGGCCAGGGTACGACTGTCGTCTCAGCAACGGGATATTGATGTGAGGAGGCACTGAGGCTCGGGGAGGGGGGCACTCCAGGGCTGGGGGTTTGAATCCCACTCCCTGTAGTCTGTCTCCTGGGTTGGGTTCTAGACTCACCGTGAATCTGTCCTGGATAAGCAGTTTAACAATGAGTGGGATGATTGACTGGTACTCATTGTTGCTACAAAAGGTCACTGGAATTTTTCAAAGTGAGCCTTTTTACTTCGATTCCGATTTATTTTATATAGCGCCTTTCACAACAGGATCATCCCAAGGTACTTGACAAGTGTGCGGCTATCCAAATAATAATGTAATTTTCCATACTTTTAAATAGTCCATCAAATATACTGTAGATGTTAGATAACCATACTTGTTCCAAGTTTTATATGGTGACTGAGTTTGTCACAAATCCCTTGCCTTCGGGAAGACGTTTGCCCATGGCCGGCTTTGCAAAAAGCTCTGTAGACGCACAGGTCACATGGTGTGTCACTGCCCCTTTAGTGTCAAGGTCAAGGCTGCCATGTCATCAGGGTGACACACTAACTCGACACTGTCACACCCTGCGGTTTGCTGCAGGCGCTGTGCATCTCTCATTGCTGTCTGTAGATTAGCCTGTAGGGGGTGCTGTAGAGCTTGGCGTCACTGTTTGCAACATTTTAAAGCATCCATCTGCCTTCTTGCTGGTTGTGTGGCGGGGTGGAGACCATTTCAGAGAGTGGGACAGTTTTTAATAAATATTTATAACTTATTAAACCTGAAAGGTGTATGCTTTAGTGAAGTGAAATTTATGTGTACTATAAAGTATACAATATATAGTGGACAGTATTACTTACCTGTGTTGTTTACATTGTCAGCCTCCTTTCCAGAAAATGAGTAAATCCGGATTTCCATCCATCGATCCACTGTGTGAAATGGAGAAGCTTCCTGCCACTGATGTAGTAACGTCAAGGACCTTCAGTGTAAGTCTTTGTGCTTTTTTACTTTTGCTTTTGAGAAATTTAGTAATTCGATGTTGGCTGATCGGGGATTAACATGTTAAAGCCCATTAATCAGGTAACATCAGTATTGTGTCTGGAACCAGATGCCTTTTTTTTAGAGCAAAGGGGTACAGAACTCACAACATTCTGGTGCACTGTCAGAGATTGGTGTCCTGTTTTGCGGTGGCACAGAACCTGCCCTTGGTAGAGAGACACACCGGCGGTACGACTTCCGTGCTCACCAACCCCTTGGGTGACGAGGGGGACTCTGACGCAGGATCTGAGACTAGCTCTGAGAGGGAGGGGCCTGAGGCTGAAGACGCACCATCAACCGATTGGCCGACGGAGCCGCAGGTTCGCCCCACGCCATCTCTGCCACTGTGGCAAGTAATGGGCAGCCCAACTTTTTGTCACGCACGTGACCTGCAGATAGATGAGACCAGGCTGCAGGAATGCCAGGCCAGGCTGGAGAAGCTGTCCAGCCTGGAGAGCCGGGTGCAGGCCCTGGAGAGCCGGGTGCAGGCCCTGGAGAGGGACACAGCTGGGAAAGTCTTCATGGACAGGGAGCAGTGGGAGAACCTGGAGAGCCGGGTGCTGCTGCTGGAAACCAGGCTGGCTCTGAGCTCAGCGCAGGTAGGATCCTGTCACCTTCCGGTGCACGACGGGGAGATCGGTGCAGATCCCCATCCCATACCGCATCCTGCCTGTTTTTGTTTTCCTCTCACCTTTCCTTCCTCTCTCATGTGTTTCACATTTGAATTTATGCCATTTTTTCTTTTCCTGTGACTCGCCTGTTTACGTTTCAGCTGTTTCACTGAGTCATTGACATTTTCAGATTTTAAAAAAAAAAAAAAAAAAAAACTACCAACAAAAAGAGTTTTAAATATTTGTTCTAAATTTAGTCGTCATTTTTTTATTCTCCAAAAGGTGATGCAGGCC
>JABFEA020000054.1:9423516-9440774 GCA_019775915.2 Cyphomyrus plagiostoma
AGTTATTTGTTTTTGTCATGCCTTAAGAAGAGTAACAACAAACAGAAAATAATTCATGCATCAGAGGGTTAAAATGTTGCAAATTACAATATTTTTATCCAGTGTATGCCTCTATCTTGTAATTGTTTAAAACAAAATTATCCAGGTAACGTCAGCTTTCCCTGTGAGGCACTAGCTGTATGTTTCGATTTTAGCTTTGAATTCTGGGATTTTGTGTAACATCACAACCTTGTTTACAACTACAAATATTATAGGGCTCCTTTAAAACCTGTGCTCATACTATTCTTCCCTTCGGGCAACAACAAACCGCATACATCAATGCGATCAAAGAAATATTAACACGTTATGACTTGAAAATTAATGCAAGGTGTTAACACAATAAATCTCCCAGCCCTACTGTTTATATACCCCAGTAATTACTGTAATGGCTGGGCATGATCGGCAATCACAGGTTTTGATTACGGGATCTGCAGCATTTCTTAAGAAGTACAGCAAAGAAGTGAGCAGGCTCTTTGTCTGTAGCACATCCACCCAAAACTCAGAAGAGGTGAAGAACCTAGATAGCCTGTTGCTAACCCTCGTAGCAGCAGGAAAGGTTTCACGCGCACAGGGAGTTTCGACTATGCTTACACTTGGGTGACAACAGTAAAAGGAATTCAGTGATGAAGATGTTCCTGATATACGGGTGTTAGGATATTCAGTGTCCATGTAGAAATAGGAGGAGGGCGGACATGTATAGGGGAGCATTACTTAGAATAAATCCATAATTAAAAAGAGGAAAGGGGTTGGAACACACTTTTCCAATTAAAAAGTCACAGAGCGTCACCTTCAAAGCCCTTTCATACAACAAAATTATTCCATTTTTTCCATATTTCAAGGGAAACATTTCCCTGATTGGTCATAACCCTGTGTAGAGAAGGCTGCATGGACATGGAACGGCTTCTGAGAAATGGAAGGTGCTCTGCATTATTTACCCCAGACAAACAGACACCATATTCTCCATACCATCCATGAGCATGTATTTATACTTCATGGTGAAAATAAACAAGTCTGCTAGCTCTGCACTGCGTCTCCCAAAGCTAGCAGGCCTGGGCAGCAGAGGGTCCAGCTTGCTCACCTGTGTTGTAATGCTTGGTGCAGTAGCGGAGGTCCGACTCGTCCTTCAGGATGAACTGGGGCAGTGTGAGTCCCTCGGCCACCTGGACTGGTCCGTTCTTCTGCCACTCGAAGATCAGGTCATTCATTGTGTAACCAACTGTGGGGGCACGAATGGGTCTGACCATAATGAACTGAACCACAGGCTTCTAAGAACCCGTATCATCTTCAGTCGTTTCATCACCGACGCACTATTATTGCCCAGAACAAAACAACTTCTTTGTTAACCACAAGCACCCCTGTGGTTTGTATCAAACAGGCGTCCAGAATTGGACATGCTAAATGTCAACTGCTTCGCCCGAGCTCATTTCACAAATGTAATCTCCCCTTCATCGGGCGGGGAAATATTCAGCCAGGTTTTCGCAATATTTCAACATGCTCTCCATACTGGCTTCATAATGTGAGGACCAAACAGCTTTGTGCCAATTGTGGTGTGTAATGCAATAACACGAGGCCTTCGAATGAAGACAGATTATCTCTGGAAGCGCTAAACCGCGCTAGCAAAACATCCCCAAGCTTGTAAGTGCACTGCAAAGGAGATGGCACGTAAAAATGTTTAAATAAATCATGACAGATGTAATTATAAAGAGCTTTTGTTTCCTTAAATAGCCCTGCAGCCCATTTTCTAGCTCCTGGCATGTCGGAGACACTGGTCACCTCCCATTAGCGAAAACACTGTGCCACTGGCTTGATGAAAAGTTACTCCAGCGAGGGGGATATGGGCTCTTATCTCTAATGTGGTGTCAATGATCCTTGGCATGGCAGGACCAGAACCAGGCTGTACTTTCACAGGTCTGAGAGATTCCTGTCTGTTGTCGTAATTTCTTTAAGATATTTTGTATTTTTCCCTAATCAAAAGAGAGGAACATTGTTTTTTATTCAGCAGATACAAAGTCATCTAATAAGCATGACCCATGCAAGCAGCGATGACTTAAAGAATCTGCCAAACAACAGAATCATAAGAAAGTGCAGTAGATCAATATCAGCAGTCTGCTGGACACCCCACTGGTCATTATACAGATACAGCCCCCCCACCCCATGGCACCCTCAGTTACCTAATACCACATGACTGCTGGCAATGCGGCCTTCCAGGTCGAGCCGAGCGAGCACAACTGTGGCAAACTCTCAAAGCATCAGGAGCAGATTCTGAACCAGCTGGGAGGGATAGGGGTCCTATTCTCCAGACCAGACATGGTCGACACGTCCAGCTTGGATCTAAACCACTGCTAATGATTCAACATTACAGCTGGAGGTAAAACCTCCATGCCATGAAGAGCTCATGAAATTTGCAAGTAACCTCATCACCGCCTCCAGCGGGAGCCTGCGATTTCAGGAGCTGCTGTGCCTGCCCCCTCGTTGTGGAGAACAGCCCGAGCCCCAAGCTTACGTAACTGGGCATTTTGACGCTGACTGGAGCGGAAGCGTAACTGGCTACTCACAGCTCTCCAGCTGCATGATGCACGTCTGCACATCCATAGGGAAGTTCTTCAGGTCCATCGGGCAGGAGAGCGTCAGGGTTAGTCTAGGGCAAACAGTGCGGCGGCGGCAGCAGGTGCAAAGACATCAGCTTTATTTGTATAAACACAGTGCACCTCAAATACGGTTTATTCATGCGTTGGTTGCAATGAAAATACCAGTGCATTTTATGCAGAGAACACTAAATAGGGAAAATTACTAAGGGGTTGACAGTAGCAGATTATACATGTAGACTTCTTAAAAATAATATCTGAGCTTGTTTAACGGTATATCTGCAGTCATGTGACATTCCTGCTACCATCTGCCTGCATGGTAACAGCCGTCGCATGTAAAACTGCACCAGTGAAGCTGAACGTACTCTCAGGGCATGTAATCCATCTTTCCAATTTACATGTCAGTGGAACACATTTCCAGATGTTACATGGGAGTCCAGGTTAACACCTGCCCAGGACAAATAATCACTGAAGAGGAAATCCTTTCTCCTACCATGTCCTCTGAGAGTGAGCACATCATGATTTTGCAAAGTTTGATGTGTCCCTGGGTGAATAAGGGAGGGGCTTGTGTTTCACTTCTTTAGCCAATCACAGTCTTCGTTATATGACGTCACCACGTTTTGGTCCATTTATTTCTCATTTTCAGGCCAGGGGCAGCGTGTGGCTCAGCAGGCTAAGCCTCTATGCTGGTGATTGGAGGGTTGTTGGTTCAGGCCTTATTATTTTGTAATTATTGTCATTATTATTATTATTACCATCATAAAATAAAGATGCACCCTTACATTGTTCTGTATAGCCTTTGCAAGTTTCCTGTTTTGTATATACGACATTTCCCTTAATAAAAGGCATATACAATAAAATTGGTACTTTTGAAATCTGTGAACCTTGCTGCTTAAGAGAAAACACTGGCCAGTTAATGTGGTGATCTCATAGCATTATGACTGTGATTGGTTGAAGAAGAGAAACATAAGCCCTCCCCCTTTTGACCCATGGACACATTGATCTGGGGCACAATTGGGACATGCCTGTGAGTGACCATGGAACCCTGGGTTGCCTATTAGCAAGTGTTCCTCCTGTAGAGGAACATGAACTGGTTTAAAGGGCACTTGGAGATTTCTCCGTTATTAAAGTAAGGAACCCAGCACAAGTTGTTAATTCGACACACTCTCCTCATGCGGCAGCCAGATAAATGCCTAGAATTTACGATAAAACACTTTTGCCTTTAAACGACCGTGGCCACTCTTCAGGATGTGTTTTGTTGTTAGAGAGTGGTGCCCTTGCTGGATGGGTGTTAATGGTTAAGTGAACATTGTGTGTGATTCAATGAACAGTCATTGCCCCGTGGGCAATGCTAAAATAGTGTGCTAAAGGATTAACAGCACGCTTACCTTATGGAGTAGAGGACATTGCCGTTTTTGAATATCCTCAGCAGCTTGTTGTCGGTGGTGACCTCGTGGAAGTGTGCCCCCTTCTCATTGGCGAAGAACAGGTCAGGCTTCCAGATGGAATCCAGCATGGATGGATCCAGGTCCAAGGAGTCGTCTGGGTACTCGCTGTAGGCCAGGCGCGGATCGTTCCACTGCTGCCGGAGGAAGATGTTCACCCGGTAGTCCTGAGGATGTGACTAGATGTCAGAGAAGTCTTTCGAGGAAGGAAATCACTTCCAGATGCTGAAACAAACCAGAACTTCTGGGCTTCTTTGTCAGAGGATGTAATGGTTAGATCCTTCAACGGGTGTTAGGGACTATGGTTCTCGCCAGCGGCAAAGTGTGCTGGTTTTAGTTTAACCTCTCAGGGGCATGATTAAAAAACCTGGAAACTGTACCAGCGAGCTGACCCTGAAATTGCAGATGTTGTTGTTCATGAAGATTCCAGGAGCTACTTATAAAGATTATGCAGACAGCAAGTCGTCTTGTCAGGTATTTTCAGATGGGGATCAATCTCCCTGAAAGCGAACTATGAAAACCTGTACGAGTGCTATTTTCCTGAATTGCCTTTTGAATCTTATCGCAGGATACCCTCAAGCCTGTTTTTGTGGCATGGAGCAGAATAGGTTCCACCCATTTGGGTCAAGGTCTGAGGTCTGAGGCAACTGAAAACAGAGAACAAAGCAAATACGACTTTCAGGACTCCCCACAAATGAACCGTGACTGCAGGCGGTTCTGACCCAACAAGCTGCCACCACAGATTTACCTCCTAACAATAGCCGCATGCCCTTGTATCATTCATTAGTTTTCTTTCATTTAGCTAAATTTTGTAACATTAAATTGAATTTAATGTCTCCCAAGGTTAAGAAATGCTCATAAAAAGCTATAAAAACCAGGACAATTGAGAATCTAACATGTCTCATTTAACAGCTGCCGGATACAGAGACCTAACTGACATACCATCACTATACAGAGCTCAAATTTTGCTCTAGATTTTGTTAAAAATCCAGAATAGAAACTCCAAACCATATTTTAGTTACATAGTTAATTTGTATTGCATAATGAAACATATTTTAATATTTGCAGTTTCCATTCTGTGAACTAACGAACATCTGGGGCTATTCTTCACCATAGCTGGAGTGACCGAGATACGGAGGTCCAACGTTTCAGATTTAACCCAAGAAAGCAGAGTACAAACAAAATGCAGGTTCAGTTTCCCGAAGAGCCAAGGTGAGGGAATGTGGAGTGCCCCTGTGACAGACCCTCATGAAGAATCAGGTTAGCGACTACGTGATTTTGTGGGACGTATTTCCTTTCCTTGTCAGTGGAGGTTGGGGCTGGAGATCTATCCTGGGGGTGACTACACTCATCAGCCCTTGGCTGAAAGAGCTGCTGAGGGCTGAGCTGAAGCAGCAGGTCGTGGTGTAGTTCCGCTGTCACATGACATGTCAGGGGCCAGGCTGTCACATGACATGACAGGTGTCAGACTCAAACAGAGCTGTGGGTTGGGCAGCTCCCACCAGTCCTAGAGGGGCTGGGCTAAAGACCCAGCCTAGAACTCGTTACATGCATCAGCTATTCCCAATGGTCCATGTCCACCTCGTCTTCCCCATTATACCCCGGATGTTGTGCAATCTCAGGGGGAGATGACCTCACGCCTGCTTCTGGTGTGAAACCATCAAATGCAGGCCAAAGACAATCCGCTAATGTTGATACCCACTATGACCATGAGTGGCAACTGCATCTCTTAGCTCATCAATGAATAATCCTCTCAAATTTGACTGCGAAAGCTTATGTGTTCCACAACTTCTGCAAAGCATTTTCTTTGGTTAAGGTCAGTAGTATGTCTCAGCTGGTAGTGTCACCAGCAGCTGGTGGAACGACCCGGAAATGTACAGCGGAGTCTTCAGCGGGAATATACCATTGTTGTTTCTGCGATGGAGCCGAAGCTGTTGATGAAAATGTTGCAGGATACATTCACTGGGGGGCCTAAAATCAAAGCAAAGTAAGAGTTAGAAGGTGTCAGGGCTGGGTGATGTGGGGGCCAGTTAGGGAGACACAGTCACAGGAAGCTGACAGGGAGGTACCATTATTTTATTAAGGGTAGGGGGTTTCAGGGCTGCATTCTATGTCTTTTTTTATCAGTTGTTTGGTTGCACTGCCTTGTCCCAGTTTTATGTTGCTTTCTCTGCTGTCCTATCCTGGGTGTCCCCGCCCCTCCCGACAATTAGGCACAAAATTAAGGTAAATTCTAAACATCAAGTGCCATGTGGGGGGAAATCATCCATTCATTAAGAATGTAACACATAAACTCGACAAACTCTAATACAAGTGGAATGCAGAAAATTAATGTCCATACCTTTGAAATTGGGTCTGATTCTGGCGTCGTACCCAGAGGTCTTCCCCATGAGCTTGTCGAGGAAGTCAGATGGTGACATGGGCACTGCTCTCCCGCGAGGGCTGTCTGGGTCCTTAGATGCAACTAGGCTGCGGCAGAAAAATGAGAGACAAAGTGAGGGCACACACACACCCACACACACACACAAGTCGGGGGGCAATTTCACCGCAGAATCCACCGCAGAGGCACAAATAATCTTCTGGCTGGTTTTATCAGTCACTTTTGGTCTTTAATGAAGGATGTTCCTACTTACTTAGAAGGTATTCTGGGCAGTGTCAAAAAGCATATAATCATTTACTAAGCTATTAATTACTAAGTCAGGTGGCTACGCATAGTACTGTGATGTTTTTTTTTGAGTATTTTGTTTTATCTTTGCACACAATGGGACACGGTCGGTTACAATGTTGCGATTACTTGTCGTAATGAAAAATCACAAAAATGAAAAAACAGCCTATTAAATTTATTTTTAGGCGCTGTCAAGTTGATGTCAGCTCCCAGTGGCCAGAAAGGCTAGCCTTCTGCAGGATGTCCTGCCTTCTCGCAGGCTCTTCAGTCTTCTATGCTCATTACTGCGATGACCACGGATTTTAAGTTCCCAATGCGTAATGCAAATTCAAACATAGCAAATTCAAAAATAAGGCCACATAGCCTTATTTCTGAGAAAAAAAAAACAAACAAAAAAAAGCTACATTTTTAGGATGTGGCATTCCGACAAGCCAATAAACGTGTCACAGGTGTTCAAGGGACACTTTTACACCTGTGAAAAAGACCCCAAATTGGCCACATAGAGCAATCGTTTTGTTCATTTCCCTGCTGTGCGACGCAAGCTTGTTTAGTGTTTTCCCTGTGGACAGTCAAGCCAGAGCCCCAGCGGGGTAGCACATGGGCCTATCATCACCCTTTCATCCCATCTCACACACGGGATGGGGATAGGGGTTGGGGTTGGGGTTGGTCCCAGCCAGACGATGGTGAAACTCTGCCTAAGGGTGCAGCACAGTGTGTGGCACGAATGCTGAGAGACCTTTTTTTAATTTATTTTTTTCAGCTGAATAAACGCAGCCATCTTAGGGTTTGTTTGTTTGCGTTAGTGTTCAAGATGGAGCAGGCAGCACAGAGCTTGCCATGTGAACCTCAGGGTCGATCCCCGCACTCCTGTGTGCAACCTGAGTGATTCACGAGCGAAGGCTTTGAATAGCACCTCTTTCTGGAAATAAACATTAGGATTATGACACTGCAGAGGAAAGAAGGTAGAGTTATGGTGAGCAGAGTTAGCGGAGACATGATAACGGAGGGGAAAAGACTCCTGGGTAATGAAGACAGCAAAATCCCAGCGTGCCTAGCTTTTACCTTAGTAATTTCAGCCTCTGCCATGTTTCTGCCCTGTCCCAGCTATTTATCTCAGTTTTTGAAGAAAGTCATTATTTTTAAAGCCATGTGCTTTTTAAAACGTGCTTTACAAAAGCATGACTGCGAAGTTTCTCTATTTTCTTGGGCTGGAGACTAGCTTCTGTACAGGTAAAGGCAGCACCGGCTGCTTCGCTTTTCAGAAAATGGCATTGCCTGCCCTTGTGTTTCAGCAGCTGAAGTGATGTTAGACCTGCCTGAACAACCGTTAACTGCTCACTGCCCCCAGAAGGTGTGGTGCTTCATTCATTTTGCTGTTTGTCCCAAGTTGTAAAGCTGTACACTAACATTTAGACTCTCTTTAGAAGGTAGTTTGCTGAATCACTTTTTATCAAATAGTGACCTACACTGTATGGGGAAAATGGGCAAATAGCAGATTCTGACCTGACCTGCCTGATGTTTCCTCACTGTTAGAGTTGTCAACTGTGTATCTTTTCAGGCCATTCCCCTTTCGTAAGCAGCTCTAATCCTTGAGTGGGGTGAAGTAGGAGTGTCTGTTGGACTAAACACTCCAATGATTCCTTCACACTGTGTTTGCAATAAAAACAAGGGCTTATAGCCTAATCCTTTACCCTTCCGGTCTTAGTGCCTGGACCGCTTGTCTCTCACAGCAGAGGGGAGCAGGGAGGCTACTGAGGCAGGAAGGAGGCCATTCCCACAGAGAGAGGAGCTTCTCCATTGGAACACAATCATTAGCATCCTTAGCAACAAGCTAAAGGTAACATTTTGTCTTAAAGGAATAACCGTGACAAGCACATTTGGCACGAGCAATGCAATTAAGCGGTAAATAACTTCTCCCTTGTAAGCAGATAACCTTTAGCCATGTGTGCCTGCTATGTAGATGTTTAGATGATGTGCAGCTGAGGTGCTGTGGCTGCTCCTCCGTCCACACGCCATACGCTGCCCCTCTCATAGCAGCATCCTGTCAAGCAGAGAATAGGTGCAAAGCGTCGCCCCGGATGCAGGTCCACTCCGGCTATGCTAGCAGGAACCCTGTGAACCATCCCATGGAGAGATTCAGCATGCATTTCACATGTGACTGTTCATCTCCCCAGATCTTGGGCCTGCATCAGGTCATCTACCTCACGAGGCAGCTTATAACCAGGGATGGACATAACTGGTATGCAAGTGCGCATTCCCCGTTAAAAACGATACATGCGACAATCGATTGTTTGTATTATAATCGATTTTATGTGCATTTGCGCTGCTATGACAAGAAAATACCTTGCATTTTAACTTGTATACCGCAAATGAAGTAATCAGCATATAAAGTTTAAAATGCATTGTGCATTTTGTCTTCATATTAGCGCAAATGCATATAAAATAAGTACACATTTGTGCTTTTACAAACAATCAGTAGTCAACTTTACAGTCGCACGTATCGTTTTTAAAGGTGAATGCGTACTTGCGTACCAGTTCTGTCCATCCCTGCTTGTATTCATGCCATAAATCCATGTTTAAAAACAAGTCTGTGGAAAATACAAGATAATGCTTAGTTCTGTATAACAAACACAGTAAACAGGCTATAAATTAAAAAAATAAAACAGAAACCCAGAGGATCCAGCCCTGTTCAAATACGGACACCAATTTTCTAAGGAATCACTCGATTGTATGTGTTTCCATGCAGCCTTATCCTCAACATGATTTTAATGATGGGAAAAGACTTTAAATTGGTCTGATCCATGCAGCTTTTTCCCTAGGATAGTTCCTGGATAATGCAGAGGCAAATGCCAACAGAGCCTGTGTGTTTCTGCTCTTTCTCGATAAGGCTGACGAGACCTTCCACACTGTATGCACTCTAGGTCCCAATCTGACACACTGAGCGTGAAGAAAAAGAACAAAAACTTCTCCCTAGTAGGAGGAACAGAAAGTGGCATTGAGGCTTAGGGGCTGTTTTTGTGCTCAAATAAGCCTCCTGGGGATTCCTGCCTCAGCCAAACAGAACCTCGCCCATCGTTTCTGCTTAAATGTATTTTCACTCCTTCTCTGTGATGCAGCTTTTGGTTACAGTGCAGAAGATGTAAGCTTCAGTGGCCGAAAAGGGATGTCGGTTTGGTCACACTGAATGGCCTCCCAGTAATTTTCACCTAGGAGGCTTAATCCAGGCATTGCCGTGTACCATGCATCAATAACACATGTAGTTTTTACATCGCACCCATCCTCACTCACCCCTTGTTGAGCCATGCTGTCATTCTGTTTGGATATTTAATGTAATGGATATGATGATGGAAATGGATTGAGATGTTGTCATACCAATTCAGTCAGTACTCATTTTCTTTGTAAGAGCCTGCTGTGCTCAGAAACTTTGCTGTCACAAATGTAGTGTATATTTTGTATATTCCAGTGGTTAGTAAAAAGTAAACAAAAACCGCATAGGAAATCTACAGTAAACCAGTTTCAGGAAAAAAAACGTCCGGTAGTGCTATCCTGGGCACTCTAAAGTTATGGAATTTGGCAGCCTGTCTCCGTCTTGCATGTACGTTTTGCTGAGAGGTCATTCAGATGCAAGTTGCCATATTCTCCCGTCAGAGTGCATTGAATAACTCATTAAAGAGCAGGGGACGTCTGTAGACAGATGCCACAGTGTTCACCTGCAGTCAGACACAGGACATTGCAAGACCTAGAGAAGACAAGATGGATAGCAGAACAGTGTGAGGACACTGTCAGACATCTGTGTGTTTTAACTTAACATTAGAGGCTGTGTATGGGGGGAAAAAATCAGGAGAAACGAACATTTATCTCAGACAGATCTTTTCTTTTGTTGAAAGATTTGTCTGAAGCCATTTGCAGCAGGAACGGCACACAGGCATGGAACACAGCCGCAGAGCAGAAGTTACACAATGTTCTTGAGTTCTAAGCTTGCAAGTATTCGCTATCACGAATGTCTCTGAAACAGAGGAGAATCAAACATGAAAGTTCAGGTAGTGGTCTGTGGACCTTATGCCCCAAAGGGTCTCCAAAGCAGTTAGAGCAGATTAGCAATTAAAATACTGCTTATTATTCATATAATATCACTGTATATTTCATATATTATATGTATTATTCACTTGTTCCTATTGTACCCTGTTAAGTCTTGGATGACTTGATGAAAGCTGTCTACAGAAATCATCCAGAGACGAGTGAACTTCTGTCTTCTCCTTCACTTCTCTGGCTGCATGGGTGTAGTGCTTCTTGTTAAGGCTGGTACTTTATGCCAGCCATCATCCTGCACTGACAGCATATGCTGACATTGGCGAGGGTGGTATTCGGTCTGTCTGGCGGAAGCACAGATTGAGATGATCATATGGACCGAGGGGTGATCTTTATGAGTCACCCTGCCCTCTCACCTTCATTGTATGGAGGTGAGGATGTCCAGAATAATCCTGAGAGTTGCTTTTCCTTGTTCTTTTTACTATAGTTCCTGCTGCATAAATCTGTCATCAACAGGATAATTAACTTACTAGGCTGTTTGGGGCCCCGCAGCTGAAAACCACTAGCATTCCACACATTCTTAACCAATGAATGACAGACCTTCCTGTGAACCCTACCTTGACCCCCAGAAGGAGCATAAGCCCACTGACCCTTTGCCTACTACACTATCTCTGTGTTGTTCATGTAAACTCTTGGGAGCTGACAGAACCAGACGGGAGCCAGTGGGGAAGCAACTGAAAATTGCATCCAAAACCCTTAGAGTGTAAATTATACCTGTCCCCCCCTACCTCACCACTTCCACCCATTTTTTAATGGCTTGCTTCCTTCTTGGTATGTAGTAGCACAATGAGGTCATTTTAGTGCTCCGGGCGGAAAGGGGGATGTTGTGGACTCAGACACCAGAACCCAAGATTGGATAAATTGCCTGGGACAGGCATGGGGAGCTGGTGCTCAGGGGTCACAGGGTGTCCTGGTTTTCATTGTATTTTGTTTATTGGTCAATTGAAGATCTAACCTTATTTGATGTTCTAAGCGTAACTGAAGGGAACTCAGAAGTACCACAGCCCTCAAGGGCTGGAGTTCCCCATACCTGCAAGGGGCCGCATCCCACTGCACAAAGAGTATCCACTCCAGTTTTAATGACTCCATAAGCAGGACTAATGCCATAAAACAGAACATAAAACCCCCACTTTAATCTCAGCACTTCTCATCTGAAACGGTCTTGTGTGATCATTGCTTATTGGCTTAGTCTGAGACAAAGGTTTCACTCACATTTTTTATCGATGCCAGCAGGCTGGTTTTTCCTTTTTTTTTTACAGCAATAATTATCCGTGGGATTAATTAGAACCAAATGACCGAATAGGAAGAGATGGAATGATGATGCTCCTGTTAGCAAATCACCTGGGCCAAGCTCTGCATGGCTGGACTTTAAGCAGATATAAATTTCAGACGTCAGAACAAACTTCTAGGGCTGCTATTGATCCATCACACAGACATCATTTATTCCATGGGCATATACCATATCAAAGCACCAATGAGAAATGATTTTATTCCTCACTAGTGAGATACATTTGAAATGTAATTTTAAAAATAATTTGGTGCAAGACAATCATTTTTGGCTGGGTGTCAATAATCCCAGATTCATGCCTGCTGCCAAGTCAACAAATCAGTGCCAAAAAGATGACTCATTGTCCTCGAAACACAGTTCTGGAGGAAGGGCAACACTGAAATGGTTAACTACTACATACAGCATTTCATTCGCATCATTTTAGTCGCATTTGTCTAGTTGAAAGCCATTTGTCGGAAATGATCGCAAAAAGGCAAAGCACGGGTACCAAATGGACAAAGGTAAGTCACATAACATTTGAGTCGTATGTAAAAATACATTCATATTTTGAAAATTGTGTTATTATTATTCAAAATGATTGAAACAGCAGGTATTGCAGTGGCATGTTTTTAGAGATGCCGCCTGAAATAATGGTGGTGCTGAGCTGTCGGTGCTCTCTCTCTTTGTGACAATATTGGACTGCCAGGGGCATGTTTGCTCTTGTAATGCTGGATGACAAATTCTGCACGCTGGGACAAGCTATTGTGCTGTTAGGGGAAGGCCTACATGAGCAGTGAATTGTATCAGTAACTACATTTATCCATCTGTCCTTTCTTCAGCAGTCGCTCATCTAATTAGACAGTAGGTGATTCTAAGCGTATCAGTCTGATATATTTATAAGGAAGTGACACAGTGATTTTCACTGGGTTGTGGGTACAATTCTGAATTTGGCTCCAAGTGAGTGGGGTTTCTATATTCTCTCTGTATTCATGCGTGATTCCTCAGCGCACTCCGGTCCCACCCAGTGATCCAAAAACAGGTTAACTAGTGTCGCTAAGTTTCCCATTGTGCATGTCCTACAATGGGCTGGCCTCCAATGCAAGGCGTCCCCTGCCCTGGGTTTTGTGGGATCGGCTGCTAACGTAAATTTGGTTCCCATTTTAAGAAGAATGTGGTATTTCTGTTTTGAATATAGTAACAGTGAGCTTCTTATGAAATGCCCTCCTTCTGTAGATACAGCATAGCTTTAAGGAAAAAAAATTAAGCTGCTTACTTAAAAAAAAAAATGTGTTTGCCGAATCAATGAAAAATATCTCAAAGGCTCACTGGAGCATTCAGAAATGGTACCAATTACTGTTTGATAGAAGGGATACACTAGCTGGTGACAGTCCAGAGGAAAGAGAGACTATGAAAGATCCATATTTTATAGATTTTTTGTAGATATCTCAGTAGCAGGTATTCAACATTCTGTATTTCTGCTGTGTGCAAAAACTACAAAGCTAGAAAATTTCCCTTTAAAAATAAATCATAGCACTTTTTTTGCTTGTTTTTTACTGGTGGACAGCAGCTGTGCAGGTCCAGCCAACAGATTGAATCAAGAATGCATAAGTAAGTGCATGTTTATGAGTGACGACTCACAGCCACTGACGTCTTTTTCTTCCTACATTTATTAAATGTATTCTTATACTAGATGTGATTTGTATTTAATAGCATTTATATGACATAAACACTATGTTTGTTTCTCAATACTCCAACAGTATAAGTGAGTATTTGTCTTATACGTAGAAAAAACAATCAGAATAATCAAAGATCACAGAGAAAAATACATCAATTGGAAACCTTTTTGGGTGGGGTACCTAAAAAAATAAGGAGCACCTGATCTACAACGCTGAATGGCCAAAAAGCAGGACCTGGAGTAACGAGGACAGACCACATGACACTCTATCCTGGCTCTTATTTGGTGCCTGGGGGATTGCTGCTATCCACAGCCCTGTTTAATCTGAATACCTTCTGGTCCCCTGAGGCTCCTTCAGCTTTAATTTCGACCAAACGGTTATCACTTCTAATGGTTCTGAGTTTCCCATTCCCTTGGCTAAATGTAAACTGTCAGCCAGCTATTGGAGAAACTATCAATGGAGCCATTCTGATGATGTCACTGCTTGGGGTTTCTGGTGCAGAGACAGCACTGGGTAACAATCAGGCCTTCTTAAAGAGGCGGCATGCTGAAATCCAAAGTTAAAGGGAAAGCCTCGATGTGCCCTTTTGCCATTGTGTCTCGTATATGAACAGCTCCTTATCTGAAGAGACAAGGCATCCTGAAAACATCTACAGTGTAGTGATTGGGAATGGGGAAAAATGATGAACAGTGCAGCTTTGCTCACCTCTTTACTCTCAAACAATGACAAATAAAATGCTGGGAATAAACATAAATCTAATATCTAAATAACAACTAAATAACTAAATAACATATATTTATTATCGATGCATGGGCTTTTAATACACAGTAGAAAACAGTGTTTAAAGGACCACTGTACAATTATCAAGATTACTGAGCGAGGAAATGAATGCATTTACTTAACCATTTTTCCGGATTGGTATGTATGTCTGGGGAAAAAAGACCATTTAAATGCACTCATACCCTAGCTTGAGGGTTTTCAACCCTGGGGGGTCCACAGAAAAATTGCAGGGGAACTGCGAAATCATTTAGTAAAATTTTAAAAAGTGCATCACTGATGCTGTCATTCACTCTACACAATGTGCATCATTACCCAGCAGCACTGTCCATGGAGAAGCAAAAATTAGTAACAGGTAGTACTGTTACATGAATTCAGACCATAAACAGCAGTTTACTATTATGAAGAAGATTGATTGAAATATGCCTCAGTCCTCTGGTTTCTGCTTGGAAACATGGGATCTCTATAATTTCAGGCTATTTTGGTATGCATAGCTGTTAGGCAATCGAAGTCCACACATTAGCTGTCACTTGGTAGAGCTTCACAGGCCACTCATTACATTTATTTACTTAGCAGACTCTATTCCAAGGAGACATACCAGCAAGGCAAACGATACATCAGCATGCAGCTGTCAAGCAGCAAACATAGCTACAGCTAGGTTTGGCTTCCAATGACCTTCCAATGATCTTGTTAGTTGAGTGCCATTGTTAGCTGTTGGTACATCTTCACATACTAGCTGTTAGCTGATGGTAGAGCTCCATATATTAGCTTTGTCATCTTGCAGGTCGAGGACCAGACTTTGGCAGATGTCTCACGGCTCACTTTTAAAATCCTGTTCACGATTATTTGAACATTCATAAGACACATCTGGCCTTCAGTACACAAGAGGTTTCCTGGGTCCAAGCAACCAGAGGAGATGAGACCAACTGATCAGATGTCTTGGTGCCTCCTCCTCTAGTTGCTTGGACCCACCTCCTGTACAATCTGATTGGTTATCTCTCTGAAACAATTATTTTTTTCTTCTGCCTTCAGAACATTTTTGTGTAAGTAAAACTCCCATAAGCTTTTAGTAATCTCTCACCATGGCATATTTCGGAGCAAAGAAATGTAAAAAAAAAACATGCCTGTCAAGACATCTAAGCTTGGTCAAAGTTAATAAAAATGCCTTTTACAGATGTGAGAGAAATGCTTGGCAGTCTTTGTGAATAAATCCCTTGTAGCAATTCTGTCATAACTGTGATGGGAAGGACCTTTCTGATGTCTGAGTAGGCTCATACAATTGCAGTTATTATAAAACGTCCCAGGATGTTCTTTGTAGTATATATCAGCAACAGACCATAAATTCTTTCCATTCAAAACATCTCTGTATTGTGGAGAGTCTGTCCCTGTCAATGGCATATTCCATAGATCAAATTCCTAAAATGCACTTTAGCAAAATGGGTCATCAAACCTTCAGTTCAGCTCCAATACAAGAATACCACAGTGATAAAAAGACAGACATCAAACAGGCAGATTTATGACACCTGCTTTAAAAACATTCTTGAAGCATTATAATGTCCATAAAATGGCAAAAGGCCTCAGTTACATTAGGGAAATAAGCACAAGGTACATCAACAAGGCTTTGGTTAGTGATTACAAACAGCCCTGTTGTAAACGCAGGGCAGGGTGATATATGACCATCATCAGGAAAAACAGACACCTCCATAATATATAATCACTGCAAAACGCATTAAACCTACAACTGTCTCTACGTGATCCAGAGTGTGCATTTGTTTTCAAACATAACCTGGAGAAGACTGCTTGTAGTGATGCAGAGGAATCCTACAAGAGAAAGCAAACTAAACCTGCATCACCAGGTTTTATTACTACTGTTACAAAGGAATATGGGGCCCCTCAGGCTTACACTCTTACTGTGCCCAAAGCATGTAACTGGGACACAAATAAAGCAAATGTCAGTTCAGCAGAAGCATGAGTGAGACTGTGTTGAAAATGAATGTGTTACAGACAAATGACTTCAAAATGATGGATCACCGCATCCATCAAGCACTGAATACTGAGTCCGTGTATTAAATGGACTTATCTGAGTAACGGTGCTGCAATAACTACTGTTAAACCTTTGTCGTCGTAAGATTCTGTTGCGTGCATCTGATTTAGGAAGGACGATTTTTTGATGATTATATAATCAAAGGCGTGAACCTGTAACACACACTATAAAAACACAAATTTGATCATAAAAGAAAAATAACCAATGATGAACCAACATTATAGTTAATAACTTTATAGGTGAGGGAGACTGCTTGCTCGAACCAACACCACATCTGTACAAAATTAATCTTAAACCGTTAAATGTATTTTGCTTTACCGATCCTGCTGAATTTTTACATTTGGTCCACTATATTCACTTAACACAACTGCTTTGAGTAGTATGTTAAATAACGAGCGTTGATGCAATCTACATAATTATGTTATATTCATTTGCAAAATCTTTCTGGCACCAATTATCATTTCATGTAAAAAATACTGCTGAAATAAAGAATTATTAGACGCATCCAAGTTAGTATGAGGCATCGAGACAATCCTTAAGGTAAACATGTCCCTTTCACCGTGAACTTCTTACGTGGTGATTGCCAGTGTCAAAGCACTCGGGGGGGGGGGGGGGGGGCCCACAGCACAGAAGGCCGGGGTCCCCCCGCCCGCGGGGGGGCACCCGCCCGG
>JABFEA020000054.1:9464680-9480873 GCA_019775915.2 Cyphomyrus plagiostoma
CCCCCCCCCCCCCCCCCCCCCCCCCCCCCCCCCCCCCCCCCCCCCCCCCCCCCCCCCCCCCCCCCTCTGATATGTGGCACACCTGGAGCTATTGGGCTTAAGGCTCAAGTATGATATGATCTCTCTACTGGACACAGGAATCAAACCCACAACCTTCTTGACACAGAGTTAGATATCCAACGTGAGAATCTAGAGAATCTAGAAAGTTTGAACAGAGTTATAGTAAATAGCTATTTGTTCAAGGTCTTTATATATTGTCACCAGGTGGAAAAAATTCTCTGTGACATATGACTTCTGATTTAATCATGTCCTTATTTGGATCAGTTTAATGAGAATAGACCAGGTGAGAATGGACCACTGTAACAGCCTCGGGCTTTGTTTCCAGATGTCACATGACATAGCATGGCCGACTGTCTGTGGCCACCATGTGATGGTTTCGGGTCATGCCTCCAAACCAGTGCATCGCTCCCTGTGCGGAGATTAGCATCTGGCTGTTTCTCAGCCTACTTTCTCGCACCTGCTCTCACTTTGTTAATCAAACAGCCGTAGCCGGACCAGATGGAGTGAGATGCTGGTCTGAAGCTGCGGCCTCTCCGCATCAGGTTCAACACACCTTGTTGTGAAATTGAAGTTTACTACTCTAACACGCGCTTCCCCCAGTGTAATGAGATGCAGATATTAAGCGATCTGGACTTACATGTTGAATGAAGCTTCGATGGGTTTGGCGCCCCATACTGGTCTATTCCCTGCCATTCATCTTGTTTCTGGCTCTGGACCCCCACAGCACAGCATCGGACGAGGTCAGGTCAGGTCAGGTTGGGGGGCATGCACTGAGGCAGCACGTTGCCACACCCACCATATGACTAAACACGGATGACGATCTCCACCCCACCAGGCCGACATGGAACCCAGTCCCACCCTCCGAAAATGGCCGCCCATCTGCCGCAGCCAGGTGTTACGTGGGCGTCCCCTTAGCCTGGTCCAGCCACTTGAGGATCCTGTGAGCCGGATCGCCCTCAGGAAAACGTGCCACATGGCCATTGTGCCGTAACTGATGCTCCGTCACAATGCAGGTAATGTGCCTCATTCGGGACTCCTCTACAATCCTCTCACTCAACATCCAAGGATTCTCTGAAGAGTGTTTGGAAAATAGATGGATGAATGGATGAATGGATGGATGTTAAGTGAAGTACCTGGTCAAGTGGCCTTTGCCTCCAATGGACAGAGATATTTTGCACCCCTGGGCATCTACTAATTATCTATTATAAAAACAGAAAAAAACTGAAATGGAAATAGTTATTTGCACTAACGGGACTGATATGTTCCCAGCCAGCTGCTGCGCTGGTAGGCCCAGGAAGGGTGAATTTTAATGGCTCACACTTACAGAAGGTAGCTTCTCTCTATAATACAATTATTTGGAAAATGAAAAACCGAATTCAGTGTCTCTTATATTTAATGTATGGCAGACCCAATGCCCACGGCTCCAGAAAAATTGGCTTTCATATTGCTTCCCTGGCAGTGCTGTTGTTTACCATAGATACATATTTATAAAGCAATAAACAATGGAAATTTGATAGCCAGTTTGGAATGCAACTCATAAACTAACAATAAGAAATTGTACAATGTCATAAATTATGCATTTCATAATATGAAATGTTATTTCCTATGTTTAGTATTCTTCTTTTTCTTTGGCTAGCCGCCAGAAGGCTGGGCACTACACAAAGCTCAAACTATGCTCAACAATTATGACAATAACGTCACCAGCCATCATTTTGTCATTTTAATTTCTTTCGCATTAAAATATGCTGTGTTATGCAGTCTCAGGGAATATAAAACGCCCATTTACGAATGCGGACTGACACATAAAAGAACAGCATGGTATTAAATCTGCAGCTTGGGTCATTTGAGTGTCATAGGTCACAGACCGTGTGCCATGAGACTCACGATCGATGCTGTTCTGTTGACGCAGGCAAACTAGAGGATGCAGAAACTTGCTTGTTTTAAAGGCTCTTTGCATGCAGGGTGTTGGGAATAGAAGATACGTCACTTTGATACTAGTGAGGCCAGAAAAACGGCGTTAAAGAGGCCAGAGATGTGTTGATGAAGGGTTTGGCGAGGGGGGGGGGGGTGTTGGCCTTCACATGAACATCACTGACACCAGAGACTGGCTTTGGCTATATCTGTGGACCTGATGAGGCCAATAGCTATTTCGTTTGAGATGTCAGGGCTGGATGTGAACTTGGTGGTACAAGGCTTGGACTAGCTGACCCTTTCAGCATCATCAGCAAGACCGCCATGGTCAGGTCTCCGCACTGAGCGTCTTTAAGATTCGTGTCCGTGGGATGGTAGTACAGCTTCCCAGAAAATCATGCATCTTTGCTCATGTCCATCAAGCACTACAATAAATAAACGCCAAATAACCCCAGCTGGAGCATCTGCACTTTCAGATGACAAAAGCTGAGAGGTCAAGCTTCAGACGACCCAAGTCACTAAACATAGTGGAGCCGCCCTAGTGGCTGAACGAGTAATGACACATTGGCCAGGCTACCCCCCAGTGCCGGCTTCTCTCATCTCAGGGGTCCACTTGCAGAATCACAGGCAAGGCCTCGCATTGGCCAGTCAGAGACCCCAGGTGGCACGGAGACCTTCCGCTTCGGGCGAATTACATTGATCGCCAGCCAACCCTGAAAGGCGTGCGGATCGATACATTTAATTTACACAAGTCTCTCAGCTCAGAGCAGAAATGTCGCCATAGGAGGGGGCATGTTTCATATGAATCCACACTCTGTAAAGAGAAAAGAAAGATAAGCCTTATTAGTACCAAACATAATTAATCCTCAGTGCCCACCTTAACTCTAGCTGGCCCTGCAAGCAGCAAAACATGTGGCTACAATGTAAATATATATTATACACACACACACACACACACACACACACACACAGCATTCACCTGTTTCTAAGCACCAGAACTCCGGGCCTAAGTTATTTTAAATATGGTTTGATTATTGATGCCAGTCAGGGTGGTATTCATGCAATACAGTGTCTAGAGCAGTGTTTTTCAATCCGTTCTTTGGGCACTCCTAGACAGACCAAAAATGTGGACCATCTGGGGGTCTGAGGACTGGATTAGGAAATGCTGATCTGGAGTTTAAAGTGTGATAAACCAATAATGTCCAGGGCTGTTCTGTGACGTAAAACTCCTTGCCGATGAGAGAGGTCAATACAGAACGGCTCATTGTTAAAGCCAACATAAAGATCTCAAGTGCAAAACAACAGCTCAGTGCTACAGTGGTGTGGAAGGAAAAGCGGGTTCTGCCGACGACTGTGTAGGGTGAACTAATAACAATAGTGTACATGTGCATAATACAGTATATAAGCAAAGACAATGACCTTTCACCTTCCATAGGTAGACAGCCTAGTGTAAAAAGTGTGTGTGAAATTTCATGTGTACATACTTGTCTTGCACACCTACCAAGACAAATTCCTTGTATGTTAAATATACTTGGCCAATATAGATCTTTATGATTATTGTTCCAATTCTGATCAAGGTTTCGCCAAACTGCGGCAAGACACCAGCAAGTAAACAATCACGGAAGGATTTTAGCGTCAATTGCAGCTAACCAATTGCAGGATTCTGGCAGCTGAAATATCAACCAAAAAGCACAGTAAACCACTGGTGAAAGTAAATCTGTATTACATTGAGATAGCAATATACCTGATATGCCTTTATACCCAGGAGACTGCCAAATTATTTTAAATTATTTTCCGACCCACTCCAGGATTTTTTTCTAGTGAGTTTTTTTGTGATGTGTGCGTAGCGGTTTCGATTCAAATTTATTATTCTGGAGCCGTGAAAATTTGACTATCGTTTTAAATACTTTACTGCCACCACCTGGTCACTAGTGACATTACAATTTTTCTATTATGCCAAAGAGCATAAGAAATTTACAAACGTGAGGATGCCGTTCGGCTCGTTTGCACAGGCTTAATTGTACATATTTCTGTACTAAAGATCATATTACGACAATGTTGTAATAGTATAATTTCAAAATAAAGTGTATTTTACACGTTCTTGTTATTGAGGTAATTTGTCATTGTATTACCAAAACCAGTTTAAAATCATATTTATATACATAGACTGTTTATTTGTAACTTGGCATGCTGTTCAATCCTTACATAATACTGTATAATAAGAAGAATGTATACCTATTCGAAAATAGATTTAGGCTTAATTTGCGCAATACATGAGATAGATTATTGTGCGAATCAGCTAGCAGGGGGCGCACGCGCTCCCTCGCTGTGTCAGAGGGGTTATTTTTATTATTGGCAAGGGTACAAGTCAGATCCGTGCAGGTAAGTGCAACCTGCCAAACTCAATTTTCAAGTCAAACCAAATGAGATTTTTGTTACTCATAAAGGGTAAATATTAATGCAGGAGTGATCCATAGATTCTTACGTCCGTAGTGAATGCAAAAATAATATGAAGGCATATATTCTTGTCAAAAAACGGCTGGCGGGGGATATGTGAAGCTGTGTTGCTGGACATGGTAGGTGAGACAGAAAAAAAGACTCTTGACCACGATCAATTAACAAGTACACAAGTGTTTTATTTGCGCAAGCAATTTGTTCCTACAGTTCAAAAAAGCGACGTCAAGCTCTTGTCACATATTTACAAAACAGATTCATTTTACAGCCCTGCTACGAAGCATTCTTTGTGAAAGTACAAAAGACTAATACAAGGAGAAAGCCGAAAGCATCGTCGGGTAAATACTGAATACGCAACATCATTACAGGTATCGTTCAAGACATGGTTTTTAAATCATCACAAACTATATAAGGACACAAATCAAACACTACAACCTAATAAGATATCTAGCGTAATACTGTTAGCGTCAGCGTCATAATACTGCACACATACTGAAAACCGTTGACCCTGCAAGACAGTCAGTGTAAAAAAGAAAATCATAAAGAAAAAGAATCATCAGTAAAACTATTTACCAATTAATTCATAACCATGCCACAATTAACACCTAGAGTCACAGTCTTTACCTAATACAAGTTCTGTTTAAAAACAACGCTGCATGACTAGTAACAGTACAGAGATTAACCTCTGAAAGAGCAGAAATGCACTTACACCCAGAAAGAGCTCACTATGGTTCAATAAGTGCACAAAACTAGCATTTTTGAAACACTGACAAAAACAAGTATTGTCAGGCAACAAAACAATGATACACTGAACTGCGATTCTATAGCAGTTAAAGTAGGCAAGACAAGATCCAAAACATCGAGTTTGGTCCATAGTCAAGAATAATATATATTTCATATCTTTTAAAGCGACATTTAATGCCGTTTAGTAGTAAGTAGCTTAGCAAATGGTTAGTTACCTCTCAGATGTGATATTCACCTTAGCACTGGGGAAAAAAACAGCACCGTCGAGAACCATGACGTCACCCACCCATCATCTCGATTTCGTAATTTAAAAACAATTTCAACAAACAAAAAACCTTCGCTGGAATATCACTGCAATATCAAAGTTAACCACTGAGATGTGTTTTAAGCTCCCGCGAAATGACCTGAAATCGAACTGTTTTGACATATATGTATATATTTATATAGTTATATATACACTGTAGGATACTGAAAAAAGTAACTTCTGTGTTCTTCTGATTAATTGCATTTAAAAAAGTTAGCTTCAAAAAAATCAAATGTTATTTGCATGTGAGTAAACGGTTTACCAAAAACAAAATAACGTAATAAAATGCTATTTGCATGTGATTATATGGTTTGCGATGGAGTGGCGTTTAGCTATCTATAGAGAGTGCCCAAAGCAAATTCAAAAAAGCAGTGTTATTTTAAAAAATCATTCCACGATCTCCCTTAACCTTTACGATTTCTCTGCTTCCCATGAGTCTCATTGGCTTGTCAGGCTAAAAAGCTTCACTTTCTCAAACGCTAATACTGTCATTTATAAATGGTACATTAAAGTGGGGAGCGCGCAGATAAAAACAGCGATGGCTCCTGAAGGTTTGATTAAGCTACATGATGTGAAAGTGCGTAAAAATTCACTCGAAGGTACTCATATTCGTCCTAAACGTGCAGCCCAACCAATAGAGAATTTGCTGGAAAAGAACTGTACATTTCTAGTATTGGTGGTACGAAAATTCCCCTGTAAATTATAAAAGTTTGGTCGAATTTTGGTCTCGCAATAAAAAAGACAGCTTTTCGTTACTCGATGCGTTAAGCCCTGACGGATGAGAAGTTTTCAGGATAGTATAATTGTGATTTTTGCCAAGGTGAACCGGCATTCCGACCCTGCCCAAGACTACCAGAACGAAAAGCAATAAATATCACCAGAAATAACCAGCGGCATTAAGGATTCAATGGCAAAAAAAATCAACAGCAGGTTAAAATAAGGAAAACGTAACACTAACTGTCTCTGAAGAAAAGTTAAAATAGATGTAGAGGAGGAGTAACTCAGTCCCAGAAAGAGGTAAAGGGTTGTCCCCAGAAACGTCGTTGGGGAGACGCGCGAGTCCCCCCGACTACCTTGCTACGACACAACCCCGTAAGCTCGGCGAACCGGTCCGCCTCCCCCCGCCCCACCCACGGGCTCCCACCCCCGACCTAAACCGGAGTCACACCTCCTCGGTGCGTGTGCTTTCGGCTCTATGTGTAGGCATTGAGGCGCTCTTTAGAGCGGGTGGAGTGGATGTCGTGCAGCTCCTGCTCCTCCTTGGATTTGATGTCCTCGTACTTCTGCATCCTGCACGCATCTTTCACGTAAGCCCAGTTGGCGGACAGGACCATTAGGTAATGCACCTGTAAGAGACGGGGGTTAGTGGGGTGCGGGGTGGCAAATCGGTTTAATTCAGGGTAGATTAGGGAAAAAAACAAACATCCTGTTAAATTGCAAAAGTAGTCGGATCAAAAAAGAAGCGGCTCACATAAGACGCACGTTATTTACTTTTGTAACAGCAAGAGTAAACCATTGCACATTTGCACAACTGGGCAATTAGTTGATCACTGTGGTTGTTAGCGAGTTGGGCGCGGTGACTGAGTGGATGGTCAGTCGGGAACTAATAGGGGAGACCGGGGAATTCAGTCAGCATGCCAAGCGTCCGGGGTTAACGGAAACGCCACCCTCTGACGAGGTGTCAAACACCGCGGACTCCCCTCCGTTCCGCTGGGGTCGAGTTTGGGCGCCGGGGGGTGGGGTGGGAGATCCTGTTATTATGGTATCGGAGGCTGGTGACAGGGGCCGCTTTTCTTTTAGAATCTGGTGCAGTATTTTCCAAGACTGAGAGACTTCACAGTAGCGAAGTTACTGATCAGAACCGAAACTCCCATCACCTATACACCAACAAGGGAGGACAGGAGAGAAGGCAGTGACTGGAAAATACAGACAGTGGTATTCCGCGGTGGCCAGAGATAAAATGAAATAAACGGTGTTGTAAATTACTTTTACCTAAATCAAAAGAAGGAGCAGGGGGAAACGTCAGTTATAATACTTTTTAGCTCCTTTAGGGAAGCACACGCCCACAAACGTCACTTGCAATACTCTTCTGTGCCATAGGGAGGTTGTGTTGAGTCGAGCTATTTTTACCAAGCAAGCGGCGCAGACCCATCCAAGGTATGATGTAATTAAATAAAAAAATGCACAGACGTTGTCCCACTTTATACTTCATTATGTAACAATAATTATTCATATATTTCACACCATCGCGACGGGGCGTAATAAATAAAATCAAATGGCCCTGTTCTTTACTCCCATTGCATGATCATTAACATTAAACGGGGCGGGAGAAATCTGATTTAGCCATAGCTTATGATAGCGTCTCTCAGATCTTAAATCATCCTGCATGTAGCACATTTGGAGGGGTGGGGGCGTCAGCAGACTGCGCATCACGCCCTTGTTGTTTTCCTGTAGCGGCCAGCAGGCGGCGATAGAGCTTAGAGACCAGCGCCGCAATTCTGAGTCCAGAGAAGCAGTCACTCTGGGCTCCGCGCGACGCCCCTGCTCCGGGCCCTCCTTTCACTGCGGTCTTATTTTCCATTTCGGACAACAGCTGTCCTTCTTAATGTACAACATTTCAGAACTCGCCGTGAACGGCCAGTCACTCAGCTACCACGAACGCTGCCGATTCCATCTGATATTTTGCATGACGTACCTCATGAATACTACTAACGTCTGTAACCCAGCTGGTATTTATATAATAAATATAACAAAGAGATTAAATTGAGGTGATTTTGCAAATTATCTGAAATTTATATTTTATAATGTAAAACTGTGTAATTAACCCAAATATTGACTTAGAAGTAATTGCATGCGAGGTAAAACGATTTTTCAATATCAAGGCATCTGTCGCTAAATTACTATCCATCAACCCTGTCGTCCCACCGCCTTTTCCTTCTCGGAAGATGGTTCCCAAACATCACTCGGAGATGCTTTCAACAAGCTGCTTTCTTCTCCCAGTTTCCATGGCAACGGCGCTCCATGCGCTCTCGCGGGCGCACTTCTCCGAGGTGCGCTGCGGCGGCGTCACGCCTCCTCGGCCCGGACATAGCGCTCGCACCGGATTTTACACTAACGCCCTACAAGTGAGGCTTAAGTTTTGCTTTTCATTACGGATTCTTAATTTTTTTCCTTGACTGTGAAACCTCAGAATATTACTACATAATTTCTGCATATACTTCGTGACAGTTACAGTGGGAAGTTGACTCCCAATTGTTGTATCGAATCTGTCAAATCTGAAACCCAATCAGATCTCAGGTGTTATTTAAAGGGGAAGGGGATTGGTGCACTTACAAGTCACCCAGCTAACCAATCAATGGGAGTCTCTGCACTCACCATGGCGATGACTGCTGCTCCTGCCCCAGCCAGGGCACAGACAAAGAGGTGGAACGTCAGGTCCAGCTGAAAAGGTGTGGAAAAGGAGGAGAGTTGTTACATAATGCAGCAGCGATGCTGGTGAGTCACAGCACGCCTGTACATGAATACATATGTACACACACACACCACTTAGAAAGTGTAAGTATGTGTGTTTGTGTGTGTGGGGGGGTGGGGTATGATGTCAGAATATGAATCTGAAAGCCGCTTGGAAGGACACATATATAAACAGAAAATTAAAAAGCACTTTTTAATCCTGCTGTATACAATGCGAATCGGTATTCACTGATATTATCTAAGTTGGCTAAGAGAATGCTTTCACTGTATGGACCAATTGTATATGGTTGAATGACAACCAAAGGTACTTGACTTTATTTTGTTTAAATAGCATGAGTTAATATGATTTCTAAACGCCTATAGACCCAGGCGTAACGAATTATGGATCGAGGCATTAAAATTTCCCCATAAGACATTTTGGTTGGATTAAAAGAGGCCAGTGGGTGGGTAAAATGTCTTGAGCCTCCCGACCCCCTTGCCAGACACTGACCTCGTTAGAATCACACATCTTGAGGAATTTTTCCGTTTCTGTGCACAGTTTCTTCTCCTCGCTGATGGTGACGACTCCTAGGAGAAACGGTCTCGTGTCAGCTGGGGCAGCAGCATCGGCTGGCAGCCTTGCAGTCTATCGCCACGGTGACCCCCCCCCTCCCCGTTCCCTCACCCCATACTCTTCATGCAACCTCAGTCCCAGGAATATGAATATGAAGAAATTAAACCTTCACAAACAGTGTTGTAAACATTGTGGATTTTTTAATTGAGTTCCATCATTGCTACGCTGCTACCTATACATGTAAATGTCTTATTTTGTATGTATCAGCTGAACTGCACCTAGATATCGTAGCTTGCAGTGACAGATCACCTCCACGCCTACCAACGGCTGCTGTAAAACAACATCGGCCGTACCAAACTGACGCAGGTCCAGGCACATCTTGACCCCCTCTATAGCTGTGGTGTTTTGGCACATGTTCCAGATGTTGAAGTACATGAAGACCGGCAGGGACGTGAAGGCCGTGACGCCCAGCCAAGCCAGCATGAAGATGTAGGTCAGCATGATGAACTGAAGAAGCAAGGAACACACATTGAGTCACATGCCCAACTTGAATCAAAGTGGTCTATTAAATAACCTCCTACAATCCTCAAGCTGCCGAGATCTTCACAGCTTCCTGAGAACCATAGCCACAGGTGTGACAGGGCAGTGTTGGGCATGTCAGGTCCAGAAGCTACAAATCCAGACCAAGATTTTGTTTCTACCAACCAGTTCAGTACTCTGTGATGGTGACTCTTTTTGCTCAACTGATTGGTAGAAACAAAAATCTTGGTCTGGATTTGTAGCTTCTGGACCTGAAATGTTCAATACTGTGATAGGGTGCATCTGTACACGCTCACTCACTAAGTAGGGTTCTGTGGCCTGACTCAGAAGATTGTGGGCTGTGATACCCTGAAAACCCATGAATATGAAGCAGATACAGAAAGCTGGTGTGAGACTCACAGCCTGAAAAGTTTCACATCAGCACTATACACTGTGCTAATGTGGCCTCAGGTTGCTGTATCTGATCTGCACTTAAGGATACTTAGCGTTCCACTGCAGCCATGTGGGCAAACAGCTCCCCAGGGGAAAAGCCAATGAGAATGTTGAAGGGGAAGCCTTGGACAGCAGAGTATTTTACCCAGGCGCTGACGCAGCGGCCGCAGGTGGTGATCTTGAAGTCTCCATAGAGATCCCGGATGGCACCAGTGGTGAAGAAGCCCTCGACCATCAACAGGATGCCGTAAACGAAGAAGGCGGCAGCCACGCCGTAGATCACATACTTGAAGATGTCGATCCTGGAAACAAAGACAGGGACAGAGACCTGACATCACGGGTCACACATTCTGTGGAACTGGGGCTGCCAAAATCGTTATTGTTAGACTGCTTAAAAATAAACAGGCATGGAGACTGATGACAGGCGTGGGCACGCTGGTCCCATATGGAGACCTTCTGCTTGTCCTGCTCATCCTCTGTAAGGCTGCTGAGCTCCCTGGCTGGGATTAACGTCTCACTTTGATGTTCCCATCAGCTTGCTAGCCTACTCACAGGATTCTCTCTTGGGGGGCAGGGGGGTGTAAAGGGTAGGACAGGGCTGGGTGTGAGGAGGCTCCACCCTTGTGAGGTAAGATGTGGGGGTCGCTTGGTACAGGGATGTGACTCTTTTCAGTCTTACACTATGATGTCATTGACCATTGGCATGCTGAGAGAATTCTCGTAACCCGTTGCCAAGCCGACTGTTTCCAAGCAGCGACAGTTAGGTTCCACTTTGCAATGTGAAGCTTCTTCCTGGATCATTCTGATTTAGAAATTCAATTTCTTTGCACTGGTACATACTCTCTGGACTCTGACCGACTGTTTACGCCAAGAGGTCGAGCGAAAGTGACGGCAAACTAACCAAACAGCAAAACAAATTCAAACTCAAGTTACAGAATAAATTTAAAATTTCTCTCCCCGAGCTCGTAAGCACTGTATGGGGCATTTTTGGTGGTGCAGATCGGCAGGAAAGACACCAAGGGTGGCGCCGTGCCATGCGCTGGAGGCGGATGCCCGCGTCGTTACCCTCCCGCCATCTGGCCCGGTAATTCCCCGCTACGGCTGAAACAAAGCACCCAAAGGATGCTGTCCTCACTTTATTAGGGTGCGGCGTCACTGCAATGGGTGCCAACAAGATACCAGGTCACAGTAATGGGCAGACATGTCCAGCTGACCTCTAAGGGCTTTTCTTTAAACAACAGAACAGCAAGCAAGTGGCACACCACGGACGCCCTGCCTCCGCCGATGACCTCACCCTCCGCCAACAAGTCCCACTTCCTGGTCTCACAGGATGCTCTCTGATTGGTGGGAAAGCAGGCATGGGCAGGGCCAGAGACCTACCCCTATCGGAGGGTGGGTGGGGCACCGTGCGGCCTCTCAGCCGGCACAGTTCCGGTGAACAGATGCGCTTGAGGGTGCCCCGCAGACCTAATCCCCCACACGGGCTCAGGGCCAATGTGGTGCACACCGGTGCGGAAAATCAACCTCCGAGGCTACAACATGACAGGGAGTGGCACTCGATCCAGCCCCGCCTCTTAAAGGGCCAGTACACCCATAACATCAGATATGAAAGTACGCGTAAATGTTATTCAGAGAATGTCTGCAGCAGGGAACGCGAGACGTGGAGACAGGTGACATCCCAACAGATTCTGCAGAAGAGGAACTGCAGCCAGTGCTCCTGTACACCTGTCAGATCAACGGCACCCTCAAAGGCAGCGCGCTAAAACACCCCGCTGTTTATTTGTGCCTGAAAACACCAAAAGTCAGTATCCTTTGAAGAGCCGCACTCTCACGACACGCTGAGTAACGTGCTCGCAGGCAGGAGTCTGAGGTGACATGTCTTGTCTATTGCAGTATTTTCCTGTTTGTGTGGATTGTGGTTGAAACAGATCCTGTTTCAGGACAGAAGTCAAGCGGTATCTGGAGGTTGTCCAGGAACTCAGAGGGCTTTTCTTTCCAGTCGCTGGAGCCTGGTGACACGACTAATGAGCAGATACTAGCGGACGGATAGGGAGGGGTTTGGAGCATTGTTTTGTCTCTGTTTAATCATAATTTCGTGGACACCGATGCAGAGTGGCATGGCTACGTTAGCTTGGCGCTCCTCAAGCTGTGTCATAAACCACGTCTCCCAGGGACATAGCCGCATGTGAGAGGGGCCCCTTTATACAGTCTCACAGTGCTAATGTTATAATTCTAGCTGACCTTCTGGTTCTAGAAGAAGCCAATGTCCTAGTTCTAGTACACACCCATGTTCGAAGCCCATTCCCATGTTCTGGATTTAAAACATGCATTAAAAGCATTAAAGTTCCACGCTGATGTTGTAGTTCTAGTCACGCTGCCACAATCACCACAGAAACACATCGGGCTCAACTTGTGAATACATGACTCACTCACCCACACACACACACACACACACACACACACACACACCACGTCCGGCTCCCTCCTGATTGGCCACCCTGTTTCTACCTACCCCCCACACCTGCCCACACTCCCCTTGCCCTCCACCCACTGTTCCCTCCACCTGTCTCCACACTATACCAATCCACCCCCCATTCCTTTCTGCTTACCCTCACCCTCCTTGCTCTAAGGGCTCAATACGTCGAGTTCCCCGAATTCCCCTGAAAGCAAGGATTTGCCAAATCAACCAAATCCCAGCAGCTGAGTGCATGTGTGCCAGCGGCATACGGTGATATTGGTGCAAGGAGGCAGGACTGATCCGCTGCCCTTGGCACATGGGCACACCTGGCAGCAAGGATGCCAATCTCCTGTTACGGTATCCGAAACCGGGAAGCGGATATGGACAGGGCGCGCCGGGCCCATGTAATCGGCTCCTATTAAATTGGAACATCTGGAAAGGGCTGCATTTGGAGCTAAGTCAGTTTCACTGGATCGGTGTCATTTTTTGTAAACAGCATTAAGGTTTTAACTTCCAGATTAAAATTTGACACTTCGATAAATCAGTATATTGGAAATAAAATAATGAATTGCTAGGAGGACTGCAGAAAATGCAAAGCAATTCACGGGGCACTAAGATGCAATATTGTGGCCCTCGAAGCTCCAGGGGCATTTCGAGGGGCCCTTGTCGTGGCTCTTCCACTACTTACATGGTGAAGACGTCCAGGGTGTCCAGGGGCCCCCTCACCACCTCGAAGTAGCTCTGCAGGATGGTGACAGTGCCGGACAGCGCCTCATGGCCGCAGCCACAGAAGAGCGCCACGCCGGCGTACAGCAGGATGGTGGCGATCAGCGACGCATATGGGATGCCGCCCAGGCATTTGATGCAACACTCGAAGCACCCTGTTCGAAAAGAGACAAGAAAGGCAGACCGGTCAGTTGCATCCAATCAGCAATCCCGGTTTCCGGCCGTCGGCCAATCGGCTGAAGGCGAGGATGTGGTCAGCGTTATCGATTGGGAGCGGTGGCCACAGAGTAGAGCACAGAGAAGGCTCCCAGACTGCCGCGGGCAGGGAAGGATTCATCGTTTATGAGGCGTCACGGACCACAAAGCCGCTGGCAGCCCAGCATATAATGGAAGTCTTTATGGCGCGGAGGGGTATGTTTAACCCCCATGGGCAAAGCTCCCATGGACACATATGCTTGATAAGAGCCGACCTACAGAAAACCCCGGACAGCCCTGCCTGCTGTCGGCCGCGTTTTGATAAGAACCAGGGGCTGCAGACAAACACGCCAGAGTCTGATCCAGCAGGTGCACGGAAACCTGTGCCCCCCCCTTGTCGCTTTTGAAGTGGCACGTGCCAGCAGCCCACCCCCCATAGAGGGGGTGAAAAGGAATAACAGCGCAAGACTCCAGGCTTTGAGCTTCTCGGGCCAAAAGATGTCCCCCAGGACTTGGGGGGGGGCGTCAGATAACCCCACAACCCTCCTGTCGTGCCCCCGCTTTTGCATCTATTTTATTTCATTGTGTGCAGCTGAAAGGTTGTTTATCACCACTGTTATTGATCTGACCGTCTGCCCGTGTGAACAGTAAACATATCGTACAGCACAGAGCAGGAATCCGGCGCCTAATCAGCTCCTGAATCTGACACCTGTCCAATTGGCTGACTAATAGCTCCACCCTCCCCGGCAACTGTCAGGGAGCCAATCAAAAACAGCCGTCACTTAGCATTTGGTAACAAAAGGGGGGGAGTGGCCACCATAATCTGGGTCATGCCCGCCCTCACCGCCCAATCATCCGCTGCCTTTTCACCGCCTGCTCTGAAAGTAGCCCCGTCTGAACTTGGAGAATCGGGTCAACGTCGCTGAAAAAGAAACCCCAAGAATCCAGCGTGAGCAGCCTAAAAACACCAGGTACTATAATGGGGAGTGCCGTGCACAAAAGCACGTTTTTCTCGCTGCCTCGGGGGCAGGAACGCGCACAAACACAGTGGCTGCTCTTATTCTGCTGGCTTATTAGCATAAGTATCCCAGCACTCGTGCTGTAGGGGCGGCGCAGTGGCTCAGGCCTAATCAGAACCAGCGACTGTTTGCGGTATATTTCAGGTGATCTCGCTCACCGGCCTGGCCCCCCCACTGACCGGCGGCACCCCATCTGTGCTGCTCTCTGGGCCCATCAGGAATCAGTGGGATTCCTGGTAAACAAGGTAATAACAAGGTAATTGTTTTTAGGGTCGCTGATTTTCAGCCGCATACTTTTGCTACGCGTAGGCTGGTCAGGCACCACACCCCCAGGCCTCCTGATCCATAACAAAGGGCCCCTTGACCCCCCCTCGACCCCCCGTCACTGAAAAAAAACATGGAGCCACTGCTCCGTGTCCGAGACTCCGAGTCACTCATGCAAGAAACCATGTGGGTGAATTACATAAATCTGCAAAGAAGCAAGATAAAATGGAAATAGTGCTTAGTGGCTGACTGCAGACACAGCTCAGGGAAACTCAGGGTGACTCAGGACCAAAGAAACCCCCCCCACCCCCCACTCCCGCTAAAGCAGCACTTCTCGCTCCTCAAGTCCAGTCATCTGTAATCAGTGAGCTTCCTAATTCAGGACGGTGCATCTCAAATCCGTGCCCCTGGCTCTCAGGGACCCTAATCCACATCTATTCCTGTAGCTCTCATGTATTTATTTTCATGTTATATGGAAATTTTGCAGCCGGCCTTCCGAACACTGGAGACTCCAGAGGACTTTAATCGCATACATAGCCCCTCCTCCAGGGGGACATATTTACAGTCAGACCCACCTTCTCTGACGGGACTCACTTTTTCCACCCACAACCCTCCAGTCATCCTCTTGTCATCCTAGAGAATTCTTTCACAGTAGTAACTCTCCCATAAACCTCATTTACTGCATAAGGTGGTATCACACTGGCACCATGAAGCAGCATCGATCTCTGTCATCTTAGTTATTGTTAAACCGTGTTTGTACCCCTTTCCGGATGAACGTGTGACTTGTTCCTATTATCCTTAATCATTTGTATATATTGTAAATCCTTGCCTTCCCCACCTTTCTCTCGAACCCTGGATCAGGTGAGAATGTCATATTCTCTTGTCTGTATCGTTTTTGGACACAGGTTAATCTCATAACACCCCCCAGCATGTTTACTCATTTGTGATAGTAGATCTCTGCCCCCAGGGGGGGGGGGCGCCCCCCCCCCCCCCCCCGGGGCACAGAGAAGAAAAAAATAAAAAACAAAAAAAAAAAAATGTAGATGTTTTGGTTTAGATTTG
>JABFEA020000054.1:9486080-9511583 GCA_019775915.2 Cyphomyrus plagiostoma
CCCCCCCCCCCCCCCGCCGCCCCCCCGCCCCCCCCGCCCGCCCCCCCCCCCCCCCCCCCCCCCCCCCCCCCCCCCCCCCGCGGCTGAGTTAATTTTAACCTCCCTGCATTCAGAGTGACTCCATCTCCACCTCTTCCCGCCCCACAAGCTCATCTTTGTCATTGGTGATGAATGGTTCATCTAATCTGGGGCGCAGGGGTGGGTGGCTTGGGAACAGCGGAAGTATGACTGCAGATATGGTCCCTCTACACACTCTGCACCCTACAGATGTGGGGTCACCCAATGCACCTGCAGACACACCCCATCATGCATCCTTGGTTGCATATGTACCATTAGGATGACATTACAGCCACGACCATCATTTTCATTCTTACAATTTTAATACAAATCTTATATATATCCCTGTCACAACTCTGACCCAGCAACCGGTTCCCAATCGGTTGTATTGACTATTGACTATGACATTAACTAATCACTGATGCCTTCATTCTGGGACAAGCACACAGCTCATAAAGCACTCGGGGATCCAAAACAGCATGGAGTGAAGCACATGGCCGAGGATCCAGATGAACACAAGGTGAAGCACATGGGCGGGGATTCAAAGCAGCATGCAATGAAGAACATGGTGGGGGATACAGATCAGCATAACGTGAAGCACACAACAGGGGGTCCAGATCAGCATAAAGTGAAGCACATGGCTAGAGATCCAGATCAGCATAAAGTGAAGCACATGGCTAGGGATCCAGATCAGCACAAGGTGAAGCACATGGCCGGGGATTCAAAGCAGCATGCAATGAAGGACATGGTGGGGGATCCAGATCAGCATAAGGTGAAGCACAGGGTGGGGGATCCAGATTTGTATAAAGTGAAGTATACGGCTGCAGATCCAAAGCAACATGAAGTGAAACAAACTGCTGGAGATCCAAAGCGTCGTGGAGTGTAAGACATGACCAGTCACATAAAGGGGTGCAGGCATCAGGGGGCGTGTGCTTCCAGTATGTAATTTGGCTTCATTCACCCCTCCCAATAAATACATTTTTGTATTTAAATTTTTAAGTTGTACTCCCCTCCAATATCAAACTCTCTCCTACACCCTGGGTCACATGATTCTCCTATGTATAATAAACCGGGACTTCCCTTCCTACACCAGCGTTTGCTAATTTTCCCTCCAGCAAACAACCCAGCTCATCTGATTGCTGACCCCCCCCCCACACCCCCCCAGGTATTTCTGAACGTTGCCACTAGGCAGCGCTCTGCAGTGACATTTTCGATGTGTGGATTCAGCCCTTCCCTCGCCAGCCCCGCCCACTCCTCCAGCAGCCATGATGAAAACAGTGTTCTTCAAAGGAAATGCACATAAAGCTATATTTTTCAAATAGAAAATTAAAACAGCCAATGAATCACAGTCATGTAACGGTGTCTGACAATCGAACATGAAACTTAAAAAACCTATCAAAGTGACAGAGCAGGTCTTGCATGACGTGTAAAATGTCAACAGGCCAACAAACAAATGCAGAGAGATTTGCTCTTGCTCATTTTCAGGGAGTTCAGTAATTTATTCTGAAAGGGTCTTGGTGCTGGTTGCCGTGGGAACCCTTGCCACAGCCCTTCCTGCTATAAACCGTCTGAAGAGCCCACAGCACCACGGGAGGTCGGCCAGCTTGACAGGAAGAGGCGCCTGCGAAGCTGATCAGCGCCAAAGCGAGCATACACCTCCGGCTGGGCCCACTCAGCGGGCTGAAGTCGGAATATTATAAATAAATATGGATGATTCACAAAACTCTAAAAACCATCTCTGTATGGTTCTGATTGTATGAAACGCTGTTGGCTAAATGACTCCAAGCCCCCTGGCCATGGGTGGCGGATTCAAACCCCTCCCTCTCAGTTTTGGACTGCAATCCAACAGAGGAGTGTCTTTCATCCTGAGGGACATGATAAGCGATGACCGGTGAACAATGATCTCTCAGACTGACTTTAACAGCGATCCTTCCAAATTTTTAAAAGTGGACAGTAACCCACACATGCACCAAGTTATGCACCAATAAGGAAATTGATCTGGCTGATGGCAATAGCTGATTATTTTGAAAACTGACATCAATACCAATACTGATTGTTTGGAAGGTTCTGCGTAAAGTGTAAAGGAACAATCCACCAAAATAAATTAAAGAAAATTAAAAACTATTCTTTTTTTTTATAAGAAAACACCAACTCTGGCATACAACAACGGTCCTTACATATAACATCTTACATATTTATGATTTATGACAGATGGGCTGATCATCAACTGTGATAACCTCCAAAGTAATATATTTTGATTTTGCATTGTCAGCACTGAGTTTTGTTTTGCTATCAATTGAATTACTGATCAACTAGTGTTATTTGTCCATACTGCAGTCTTCTTTATTGGAACAGAAGTTTTCAGAAACTCTTCTGAGCAGACATTTCTCTAACTGTCTGGTACATGGATGTGCAAAGCAATATGGATCACCATTAATTGGTGGTAAATATCAGCTCATTCTGAGCCATGAGCCAATGGATAATTGGTACATCTCTAGTATGTGTGTGTGTGTGCGTGTACACATTACAAACAATCCCAGTCCCATACTATAAACCCCAGGTTTACAATAACCCTGATCATCCCATGTGCGCTACCTTATAAATCTGTATGTTTTCCCTGACAACCAAATGCCATACATATATCTCATCATTCCTGCACACATGCACTCTGCACAAGATGACAGATTTGCTAGCCGCACATGCTGGTCACATGGGTGAGGGTGCGGGAGAACCCAAATAACAAAATAAGGATCCAAAATTCTTCTCAGGACCCTCTGGGTAGCGTGTCTGCTTACCGACAGTGCTTATGCGAAGCAGAGTTGCTTGCAAATGCGTTTATAATCAATAGCAATAGTGTAGAGTTTCCCTTTGAGGTAATGTAATGAAACCAAGAGGAAATAAGACTCCACGTAGCCCCCACCATGCACACTTATTTCTTGGTTTATTCTGTGTCAGAACAGCTTCAGAATTATGGAATGTCACTGGTCACAGGAGAACCGGTCACTCACAAACACATCCGCATACTGACTCGCCTTTTGTTGTACCCCGCCCCCCCCCCCCCAACATTTTGTGCTGTTGACCACCCCAGATGCCCATGGGATCGCTCTAAAAATAAATGAAAAACAGCTAACCAGCCTCACGATTTTCAGTGCAGCAAAAAAATGGACAGACCCGGGGGCAGCTTTTACTGCCCGGAGATGGAGATGGAAGATGGATGGATGTTATTAAAAACTGATGCTGCGATAAAAAACCCCGAGCGTTTCTGCCGTGGACACTGCGCCTGTTCATCAAACAGGTTTATATTGTTGCCTGGCTAATTAATCCGCTTACGGTACGGTCATTGTATTACCTCTCAAGCCTTTGTAGAGACTAATAACAAGATGGTTTTGTATGAAGCAGGAGCCGCATGTTGTGGCCCTGAGTCATGTTTGTCTCCATAGTAAGAGCCGTATCAGAGGAAAGAATGAAAGCATGGATTCCTGTTACTCTAAGCTTAGCATGGTGGACAGGTGCTTGACACAGGCCTGTCAGGGAATGATGGGAGGGGTTCGATTGATTAGAGATGCTGTCATAATACCGGGCCTTAAGAACGAATCGATACAAGACAAGGCATCTAATTTTCCCACAGGTTTACAATCCATTACTGTTCTAGATCCTTCAAAAGGCGTGCAGACAAAAAAAAAAAAATGAAAGGAGAGAGAGAAAAACATGCTTATAAATTATGGAAAACGGTGCACTTTATGACTTTAATGACAAACGAGTGCCATTAAGTACCACGATAGTTAATTAAGGTTTACTTAATAGTCCGGTGCAGCAATATTAACCACATCAGGGTTGACGTATAATCCTGTCATAAATGCTGTTCTGGGATTTGGTCAGTAATACTTATGGCTGCTGTAGAATATGCTGGAAACAACCAGAACCACTGAATCACCAGCCTCCCAATTAGCCACGCCATTGCTTTGGGTGAATAATGAGTCTCAGTCACAGAATGCCACCATGGAGCCAAGGATGCCCCAACGCGCCTCACACTGTTCCTGCTATACGAAAGGCCGTTACGCTATAACTCCTAAATGCTCAGGTTTGGTAAATCCGCTGCCAAAACGAACGTTTGCCCCGGAGAGAGAGAATTCCCACCTCTGCGTGAAGATTTGGTCTCCGCCGCCCCCCTGCAACCGATTCTCACTATAACAGGCTAAAAGCGAGCCATACACTGTGACACGGTGTCTGCGGGGACCGTCGCGAAGAGTGCAGGAGCCCGTTGAGCTTACACATCTCCTGCCAGTGTGATGCAGGGCTTCAGTGGGACACCATTTACCTTTGTTTGCTGGACCCCCCATTCCCGACAGAGGAGGTTATTGCGTTTAAATTTATGGCCGCAGAGCAGGATCTGAATGTGCAGTTATGGACCCGCTCGCACAGGAATTACGTGACAAGCCTTAAGAATTTCTTGAAGCACTGGCTTTTTGAATGAATTTGCCATAACTTTAGTAATAAATTAACGTAAATGCTGCCGGGTCACCCATTTATGTCTTATTACGGGATTAAATAAACCATAGGCCTATTGAAAATGAAAACCGACACCAATAAGATCAAACGGCTCTACGGCAGAAATCCAATCATGATGATATCAAGCCTCTTAAAGTCTGATTAAGGTCCGATTAGCCTGCAAGTACTGATCTACCTGTAATCTTCCATCCCACCATCTACTAGTCCCGGAACTGACCGGTCTACAATACCAAGTAAATGATTATGGTTAGATTTCACAGTTTTCAATTACTATTAAAATTCTTGCACTCTCAGCATGGGCGTCGTCAGGTCCGATCTATAGCGCCGAGTATTTTACCCCTGGTGCTAGTCTTCCTTCAAAAAAAAAAGTCAAGCTCAGGTAAAAACTTGACTTCCCCCTCTTTTCTCAATAGCTAGAAACGCCCTTTCCTATCAGCACGGTTATACTTGCATCTCTTTATGAAAAAACGACTGATTGGCTAATTATAAATAATTAATCAAATTGGATCCGAATCTGCGTTACACCAAGTGGTATGTGCAGTACCCTTTGGAAGTACCGAGGAGCTGTTTAAATACCACCCTCTGGCTAACGTTATGGTATACTGCTTATATATACCACTTTAATTAGACATGTATCATATTTTAACAGGTCTGTAAGTGGAGACTTAATTCAGCGTCTGTATCTCTCCCTTAGGCTATCATGTTCCTGTGACAGGGTGGGGACGATTACGTCATCGGACCAAATGGTACACCTAAACAAAGCTTTCGAAGGATCAAAATTTACTGTGTCAAGTTCAGTACGCACGCATGGATAGGGGCATTCGCGGTAATTATAACTGTGATATACAGTTTCCCTGCATGGAACAATAAATCTTAAAGGTGCTGGACCCATAGCCGTAATTTTGAACGCCTAGCATCGAGAAGGATCTGCGCGCATGGGAACAGAAGATGAGTAATTACAGGTTAGATACTCGCCCAGCGAGTATTGCGTTACACTTCACCAGGAGGCCGATTCCCGAGTATAGAAAATCGATTCTAAATACTCACTGTGCTGCCTACCGACACAAAAGAGAATTGGCAAAAATCAATATTTTATTACTTCTGCCACTTTCATTGCAATCATCATCACCGTCGCGATAATAATAAAAAGTGTGTTTTCCCGGAATGTTTTATTAATTAAATAAGAGCCATTGATAACAGCCATCATCTTCGAGCGTGCCAGCCCCGCCCTGCCCCCCCGCAAACCCTCCTCATCATCTGCCGCCCAAAACCGTCTCGGTGTTTGCCTTGTCTATGAGGGGTCGAGGGGGTGTCTATCCGCCCCCTGATCCACCAAAGGGTAAAATTAATCTGGCACCCCCCTGTCACCTGCTTTATTTATTCCCCCCCGTCAGAGCTGATGGACGGTGGACCAGCGGAAAGGGGGCAGGTGGGATGCGGTAGGGGAAACGAAGAGCGCCATTATAGTGTCGCGCTCCTTGTTTGTGTTTTGCAACCCCCCACCACCACTACCACCACCACCACCTTCATCACAACAACAGCGTCATATGGAGGAAAGAAAGCGCCCCCTCTTCTGCGCGCGCTCCGCCGCCTCTCTTGCGAGGAACAGCTCCGCAGCCTGGGTCTCTGCGGGGCGGCTTTGCCCTGGACCTTTTGTTCAGATTGATGCCAATCAGATGCCCCTTACTATACCAGTCCGCACCATTATCCAGCAGACAGATCCTTGTTATCCCAGTCTGCTCATCCCAATGCATGCATAATTGGAATGCTCGTTCATCTTATCGCTCTCCATTGGGAATTTCTCACTTGGTTTTGCAAGATGGTGTAGTCACCACCTGATATTGCTGAACAGTAAAGCCTCCACCCCATCGCTCCTCTGTGGGTGTGTGGGGGGCGGGGAGGGGGGTGCTTGGACCGGACTGGCCGCACAGCGAAGCCCCCTATCTGTTCGTCCCTTTGGAGACGCAAGGGGAGTCCGCCTCCAAACATCAAACAAGCGCCAAACGAACGACAAAAATCCTTTCTCGGCAGATTCTCGCGGAGTGGAGTTTTTTAAATCCTGTGACATATGGTGGTTGCCTCATCTCTGAAAGGAAAATGGAGGTCAGGATATAACTAATAGCGCTGGTTTAAAACCAGTCAGCTTTTGAAAATCCCATTTAACTGGAAATAAGTAAGTATTCTTAAGTAGGGGAGGGCGGACAGTGTATCTCGGAAAAATTGTCAAATGTCACTGTAACCGTCCCTGCAGAGCGGTCTCCACAGGCTCTGATTTTTTTGTTTTGTTTTGGTATTTAAGGAAACAGCACATAAAACATACATAAATGGCAGCAGGTCATTGAAGGCGAACTGTAATCTCAATCAGCGCCAAAACCGGGCACATAATATCGGCATTGTGTACTGTAACCCGGGAGAGATCAGATTCAGATCCACTTCAGCTCGGTTCTGCCCTGACCCAACCTGACAGGCGTGAAAACGCGAAGCAGACAAAGACGCTTCTGAGAGAGCGCTCCGAGCGCACCGGGATTCAGGCGTGCAGCGGAGCCCGAAAACAAGCTGACAGAACCGCGCAGATAATATGCATTTTTGTCAAAAAACAAAAGAACGCACGGAATCACCAAAATACAGTCTTGCATAGACAAATAATACATTTAAATTATAATTATTAAGTAAATAAATTAACGAGCATTTACGCAAAACCTAGAAAATAGTAGCAATTTCTGTTGTTTTTATATATAATTGAATAATGAAAAGCATTACCTTTCTGTGTTTGTCCTTCTTCCATATTCTCTTCCATTGTTGCCTGAACGGATTGGAAACTGTTGTTCACACCTAAACAAAACCCTTAAATGGACGGCTTGGAAAATCAGTTTTTGGTGGTGTTTTTGTTCCTTCCCTGGATGCTCATGCAACGGCAACTCGGAAATAACAATAAAAAAAAACTGTCCGAGGAGCTCAGATCAGTACCGTTGATCACCCCTTCTGCGAGGCTGCTCAATTCAAATTGCAAATTCGGTCAGATTTTCCTCGCGACACGGTCCATTGCGAGCCGCTACAACCTGTGTAAGGATGCGATCAGTCCCGATAAATCTGGGCGGGAGGTTGCGCTCTTGTTTGGGCTGGAGGGAAGCGACGACAGGCTGGCAGGCGTTCTCGACCTAGGCTGGGCAGGTGTTTGGAGACGGGGAAGCAGGCTTGCGCTGAAGTAGGCGCTCCGCATTGAAAACAGAGCGCGACACCTCGAGCAGACGGAGGGGTGTATCTGAGAGGCACGCAGCCCACCAACCCCTTCCAACGCTTCCCCCTATTTCTGCTGAAATGGAAAAACCCGCCAGGCGGTGGGTTAGCTGCAGCAACGGACTCTTCCCTATTGCTTCTCTTGTTTATTGTTTTTTTTTTCAATTACAGTCAGACCTCAGACATTCGCGAGGTTACGATCCAGATCGCGTCACGAGTCACTAAAAACGGAAATATATGCGTATTTCTGTAGTTTAAACCCTAAATATGACCCAAGCGATGCTCCCAAAACACTTTAATTTCATTTAAATGTTAGCTTGATACATTACCTTAAAAGATGTTTTATGTAAAAATAGAGTATAGTATCGCCTAACGGATATTTGTCACACTAGCACCTTTACAGTACAGTATACTAATATTACCCCTACTAATTCATAGAACACGGCATTGGCTGCAGTTTTCTTTTGCATTTACATACATATATGACAGTCCCGTTTGTTTACTCATTTTACCTTACTGTGAATACAAAAGAAAATTGCAGCCAGGTACAATTCAATGAAATAGGTACGTAAAGGAAACGTACTGTACGTACAGGGTACAGGTATTTAATCAATTAAAAATTACGTAACGACGCACAGAAACAAGTTGTAAAAGTACTATGTGTGCCTTAACCACGAGAGAACAAAAATACATATACACATTTAAAATGAATAGAAACAGTAGAATACTGATTTAAGACAATTATGATTATGAATTAATTGTGCAGTACGGTGAAAATATGAAAAAGGCTGCACAGCATACATGAGGCGTTACAGCTCCAATGCAATTTTTGTGAATCTGTGAATTTGCGAATCACGAAGTGCGAATGCACGAGGGCTGACTGTATTATGTCAAGGCTTGTTTTAAGTAAGTTAGTACAGTCCTTCCAATCAGAGTAGGCGTAAAAAATCAGAAGGGATTCAGCAGGTATCTTTTGCTAAGATCTCCCTTTAGCCACTCTCATAGCCAGTCCTTGGCCTTCACCTGCTCGTCTGATCCTCCCGTGTGCCACGCCCCCTCATTTACCTCGTGTGGAATCCCGGTGTTCTTAGATATATCTAGTTCTTGTTAATCTAGTCTGATATTTAGCGCTTCCAAGTCTGTCTTACCCCTGTCCAGTCAGTGACATTCGTACGCGTTTTGTCCAGTGTTTTTGTGCTTACCCTGCTCTTTGTGTCCTGGCTCCTGCTTCCCCATTTCGGACCGGAACTGGAAAGAAGATGCTTCCCCTCAGCGAGGCGGAACACCTCAGTGTGCTGGACAAGGTAGTTTACTGGGCTGGACAGCCCAAGGTTACGGAGGACCCCGTGGCATGAGCCTTTGCTTTACGGTTGAGGGAAATCCTACTCCCCTTCCTCCCCTTCTGTGAATCCACACCTCATGGGGAAGGTTCAGATGAATGTGACCCAGGTCCGGATGAATGTGACCCAGCTGAGAAGCTGGGTTGCTGAAGATATGATCCGGCAGGCGACCATCAATTGTAGTTTCCTTCCTCCCTTGCTGGACGAGCTGCCAGACCTCACAGTGCCAACTAGCAGGAGAAGGAAGCGGAGAGAGAGACGTGCTGGGCGTCTGCCTTGGGGCAGTCTCGATCTCCGCTACCTCACCTGCGGCATGTCGGGAGGAGCCCGTTCTGGCGGTGTTCTCGCACAACGCTCGTCTGCCTGCCCCGCCCTCCATGGTTCATGATCCCTTGGACACTGTGCCTGCCCCAATTCCCATGGCCCCTGTCCCCATCCCCGAGGAGGTCTTGGACCACTGAACCACCACTCTTCCTCTATCCTCCGGGGGGGAGGAGCTTGAATGGGACCCCTCGGTGATATCTCTGGTGACTACCCTGGTAAGCCCCTCTGGTGGTAACCCCCTCCGCCTTCCTCCAGCTCCTCCCTTACTCTCACGAGGGTCCCATTCAGCTCCTACTGCCCCTACGTATACGGCTTCCTCCTACTGCCCCTACGGCTTCCTCCTACTGCCCCTACGGCTTCCTCCTACTGCCCCTACGGCTTCCGCCTCTAGCCTGCTGGGGTTTCCTCGGGCTCCCCGGTTCTCCCCATCCTTTGCTTTCCTGCCTCCTCTGTTTGCTTCTCGTGCCTCTATTTGTCTTTTGTTCACGCCTGGTACCTTAGTTCCTCCCAATGGCGTTTCCCCCTGTGTCTCTTTTCTTAGTACCCCTGTGCCTGTTCTTAATACCCCTGTTCCTGTGGTTTGTCAGTGGTTGTCCAGCTTGTTGTCCTTGTGCATATTCTGTGTGCCGGTCTGTTCCCGGTGCCCCATTAAAGTTCTTGATTTTGTTTCCCCAGGTCTAATCCTGTCCTAAGAGCTTAACTGGGTCAAGCAGGTCAAAGTGACCGCTCATTGTTGACAGCTTTGATCTTTTCATCTGTGTTTACCAATTAAACACCCCCCCTCCCCCCTGGACTTTAATCACATCTTTAAACACTCCAAAATACATGCAGGATCTCAGCTGCAGTCTTATCATGTGTTTTCCCTGTTCGGTAATTGCGACGAAAGTTATGAGCCGCACAGCTTAAGCTTCGACAGCTTGCCGTGCCGCCAGCAGCAGGACGATGATGCCAATGACTAAAGGAGGCTGTCGCTGTGATCTCTGGACATGCATGTGATAGCATGTGCGTCCTTGGCAACCACAGCAGCACGTGGGTGAGGTACACTTTAACGTGCGTGGCCATTGATGGTCTGCTGATGTCTGTCTTAGCAGCACAAAGGTTGCTTGATAATGGAAGCCATTTGGAAAATATCAGAACACTAAAGGTTGCCTATTGTTTACCTTTGTGAGAACAATCAGATGGCATTTTCAGGGAAAGGCAACAAGGCCCATGATCATACTAATTCAGTGGAGTAAGATCACAGTGGGGTATGACTGCCTTTAGGTCTCTGGTTGAGAATAATGTTGCATAAAATGCAAAACTCTAAAATATGATAGCATAAAGACCTTCCATGACCGTTGGCAACAGTTGTGAGGACAAACCCTTCATTCCAAAACCTCTTTCTGTTTTTCCCTGTCATATTTCATAAGTCCTATACCTCTCCCAGTGCATTTTGGGTGACTGAAGTTCTGCAAGTGCAAAGGAGACCAACAGCATTTGTCCAGTGCTGACCACTCAGTTAAAATCCAGCTTTCACTAATCGATTTAATCTGATGTTGAGCCACACGACAACATAGATGCGCTCTAATCGTAAATGCCCTCCCTGCTCCCGCATGGATTAGGCTAAAAAAAACACGCGCGTCAGAAACATCCTACTAGAAGTGCCCTCAGTAGGAATCAGGCTTAACCCCAGAGAAATGCTTATCCCCATAAGTCCATATCGAACATGAAATATAAGTAGTAATAATCACAGATATCATATTGATTGGTGGTGACTTTTGCAGCTTTGCATGTTGGGGCTTTGTCCGATTTGTAGTGTCCCATAGCTTCGATTTTGGCTAATGAAGAAAACCTCAGCCAAAGACATGAATGTGATGGTTATATTATAGGTAGTATATATCAAGGCATTTTGTTCATCCTTGTGGAGAAACTGGGCAGTTCTCACATACTTCTTACTCTGTCAGCCATGGGATTTAAACCTATGAGCTTCTGGATGCAGGCACAGATCCTATGCACCTCTTAATACAAGACTTTGGTATTGTTTAGCAAGATCCTACTGTCTGATGTCAAAAGAGCATCAATTAGACTAGACACAAACTTTTAACTGTGTCTGTGATTTTGTGTTTCAAATGCTTTTGTTTGACCTTAAAGTATGTTTTTACATAAAGAGTTCAATTTTCACTTTTGGCCTGAGTAGTTTGACATGGATAAAATTCCAACGATCAGTAGGTGAAACACAGAAAACCTCATTCAGAACCATCACCCTGAGTAGTCAGGGACCGCCGTCCAAATGAGAGTTTGTTCATCTGAGGTGCAATTTGGAGCTGCGTAACGCAAAACCGATTCTGTTCCCTTTCCAGTCCTGATGGATGTGAATCAAGGCAGACTTGGATGCAGGGCAGGTTTACTATCTTACCATTTAGAGCATGTGACTGAACAGAGAGTCCACATCCTATCAAATAACACTAACTCTAACCCTAACCCCAACCCTAACCCTAACCCAGCCCTAAAACTGCCATTTCATCCCAAAACAAAGTCCTATTTTTCAGGGAACTTTATGCTATAGTAAGGAAAACAACTGACAAGGGCACAGCAGGCTGCCCTGCAGAACCTTGCATCCACAGTTGCCATAACGATAAAGCCTCTCCCTTCCCCTTTGTAAATGCGATCCTTTTAAAGTAGTGTCAGGCATGGTGTTTATTTTAATGATTCTTTTATTGTTAAGCACTTAACTGATTTAATAAATTAATAATTTAATGATAACATAATTTAATAAACCTCATGATCCCTGCCCAGGGTAAGTGACTAGAAGATCAATGGATAATTTAATGAAATAGATTTTAATGTAATCTAATGGCACAAGAAAGAATTCCTCTCGTAAACCGTTATTGTGGAATAAGTATGAAAAAAAAATTGTCCTGAGGCCATTTCAGACGTTGCATAAATATAGTTATTAATACACTAGATACTGGGAATTATATGAAGCATGTTGGATTTTTAAAGGGGATTAGCTAGCAAGCCTTGTTAGCATAAAACCGTGGGCATCATTAGGAACATGCCAGATGGTCAGATTTGTGTGTGTGTGTGTGTGTGTAAGAGTGTGTTTGGATTAGTCTTATATTATGTATATTAAATGTCCCCCACAAGGTGATAAAAAGCTGTTATTTTGACGTTGTGGGGACCATTTTTCAGGTCACCACAAAGATCTGTGAATGCAATCAAAAAACTAAAAATGTAGAAAGTCTCGTATATTGTTTGGTTATTTACGGTTAAGGTTAGCGCTGGGTAGGGTTAAAGTCGTCATGTTGGGATGAGAGTTTCCCCATAGGAATTAATGGCAAATCTCCACACAGATATAATTACAAACCTGTGTGTGTGTGTGTGTGTGTGTGTGTATGTGTGTGCGTGTGTGTGTGTCTGTGTGTGTGTGCGTGTGTATGTGTGTGTGTGTGTGTGTGTGTGTGTGTGCGCTTTTAAATCTGCAGACCTTTCACAGAACTACAGGGACAGGATGTTTTCTGCTGAATCCTGTTGAGATTTACAGCATCCACAACTCGGTAAGCAGCCAAAAAAAGCTTTGACGCGTCCCAGCACACTCCAATTTCTGGATATAAATACATTGTCAATTTGGGTCAGCTTCGCTAAAGACGGTCACTTAAGATTACGTGAGGAGCTCTGGAACCTCTCCGTGTCGTCAATCAGTCGTGTAGAATCTCCGTCACGCATGAACAGTGCACAGCTGGCAGTCCCTCGTGCAGGATGACAAGTTAGCCTGTGTGAACCCACACTCTTCCATCTGTGAGCATTGTGCAAAATGCTACGTCAGAAAGAACCTTAACAGCAGTTAGCATGTGCTACTGAAAGGTGTCACATTCGAAGACTGCTTTAGGCTTAGCGAGTTGTGGTTTTAAAACTCTCCCTTCCCTAGACGAGGCCACAATCTGTACTACCAGCTATGTGACAGCATCCAGTCATACACCCACACAGAACGATTGCATGAAGCCCCTTCAAATCCCACATCTTACTTACGCTTCAAATGCTAGTTGTGTTAGCTAATCCTTGCCAGCAACTGAAGTGCCAGTTAGTTTGAAACGCAGAGGCTCTTCCAGAGTTGCAGGCCTGACCTTCCTACTCACAATTCCTCTCAGTCACAGCTTACGCTGCAGAATTAGCAGTCAGGCCTCTACAGAGCAGCAGTGAGTCCTGTGATTAGGGAACAGGGTCCACACCTAATTGGTTACAGGCTGGGCTCTAATGTCAGTTAACCTGAAACCAAGAGGCTTTTCCAGAGCTATAGGCCTTACCCTCCTACCCACAATTCCTCTCAGTTACAGCTTGCGCTGTAGGATCAGCAATCAGGCCTCTAGAGGGCAGCAGTGAGTCTGGCGGTCAGGAAAGAGGGTCCACATCTAAATGGTTACAAGCTGGGCTCTAAGGTGGTGCCACACCCCTGAGCTGTATTAGCGGACTGAGCTGTGAGAGGCATTAGGCTACTTGGGGAAAAATCTCTCTAATAACGGAATTTGTCATCGATCGGAGTTGGGATCATCATCCGTACTTTGGCCCACGCCTTCACTCCGAGGAATGTCGCTTCTTCAAGCTTCAGTAGAAGCTCTTGTCAGACTCCGTTGCTCAGCACTCTTATTGTAAAGCGGCAGGCAGCTACTGACAGACACCCTGGATGCTGGAGTTTGTTGTAGCCATGAACAGTGGCTGAGCCCGTACCGGTGACACCAAGCCAAAACTTATGCAAAGCCCAGAAATGGATGTTTCATCTTGTTTCTGCTATCGTCCGACTTTTAATATCTTGGTAGGTCCCACAAATCTACTTTTGAGGAAAGCTAGTAGGTGTTTTTGCTTTTAGTTTGATGTCATAATTCCCCAGCTCTGCACTGAGAGTTCGATAAAGTCTGGCTAAATTTCAGCATGGAAGTGACCACACGGTGGGCGCGGGGGGGGCAGGGGGGTATGGTCTTACATGATTTAACAGAGAGCACCCCCCCAAACGATGCTGTTCATGTGAAAAGGCAGCAGATGTTCCCTCTCTTTCCCTGTGTGGTTGAAGGTCTCCAGGACAGCTCTCTGCACGTCCTATATCAGGAGCTCAGTTCATATCCTCTCTATACAAAACACCCATTTGCACTCCTTCACTTCGGTTTTTATGATCTATCTCCTTTCTGAGGGGCTGAGGGTATTAATCCAGCACAATACCGTTCCCAGAACAAACTGCCCCGCGGTTAATAGAACACATATCACACATTCCCATTTGGAGGACACAGGTAATATGCCTATGCAAGAATTGTAAATGGCCAGTGGCTTTGTTACTGCTTTCAAAAAGCCCTAAAGAAAATTCCAGTCACCAAAGTTCAGGGCTGGAAATCTCAGGTCCAGAAAGTAAAAATCCAGACCAAGATTTTGTTTCAACCAACCAGTTGAGTACTCTGTGTCTGTGACTCATTATATGAAACTGGTTGGTTGTAACTAAATCATGGTCTGGATTTTTATTGCGTTCTGGACCTTAAATTTCCAGCTTTGCTAAAGTCCTATGAAGACAGAATGCAAAGAAGGTGAGGCCCCCACTTGCTGTGGGTGGGATTATTTTGAGTCGGTCATCGGTTGGTTCCTCATAAAATCAGCGGACAGTGATAGGACAGTATCCCCGCACACTACAGCTTTCAGAGCCCCATATCTCTCCTCAGAGATTTTAATTGTTATTATATTATTAATTATTATTGGTCACCTTTGTGACTGCCCATCCCCCACCCTAAGTAGAACCTCTGTCTTTTAACATGCACAGTATGTTTACTCTCTATACCAGGACTATTCAAATCATGGTCCTCAAGGTCTGAGCATTGCTGATTTTCCAGCCTTCATCTATCTGTGAGCCAGGTGTGAAGCCTCTGGCCAATCAGAATCAGTATTTATTAAACATGCTACCTGGGAGAACTGAAAACAAGGCCTGGATTTGGAATGGAGGGCCAGATTTGAATAGGGGGACTATACTGTGATAGAAAATTGAACAGAGGATATATTTTTCTTAACTAGCTTTTAGATAAACTGCTTTTGGAACATATTTTTTTATATATTATTGCAAGAACGCCTGGGTGACAGACAGCTGACGCTCAAGAGGCAAGCTAAAAGAAGATTGAGGTTTCAGCTAAGTGTTGTACTCGTGTGTTGGAACATAGAACTTGTTAGAAATGCAGACTGGGGAACAAAGGCTAAGCATCGAGCGCACGTAGTGGACATGGCAGAAACATGCAAGAGCATAGACGCTCCCTCACATGTCCCAGGTCTGCAGCATGCTGATCACGTGAAGCATACGTGTTTGAAAGATGCAATCCACATAAGGCATATGTGTGTTACATAAGGCATATGTGTGCACACCCTACCCTAACCAGTTTGATCTGGTTCAGAGGAGGGGGCACAAACTGTGAATGTACCCCTATAAAGGTTATGTTCACCAGAAAATCTCTGGAACATTACCACGATGGTGGCAGCTGGATGGTTGTTCCCTGAGCTCGTTAATAAAGCGAAGTCACATACAAAGGCATCAGTCTGTATTGTCATAAATTTCTATGACAATCCACAGACAAAAACATTGGCTATACAGCGGTAATGGTGTGCTCAGTAGTATATACAAATTACTACATTTTACATATCAATTAGCTAATTATAAAAAAATGACCCTTCCTGTTAAGTAAGTTGCAAAAGCTGAAGTATATCAGTTTATAATTCAGTTTTAATGGTAAATATAATTGCTATGGCCAAGACATTTTCCCCATTGCCTCTTAGAGCATCAAAGCTCAGTAACGACCAGGGTGCCTAAATGAGATTTCACCGCACATTAGCTGCGCCGATAACTTCCCACAAAGCCGGCGAGTTCAAATATCCATAATTTTTCCAGTGGAGACTGAGTCACTAATGAGCTCAGATGGATACAATGCACTGAAAACAGTCAAGCTAACAGTTTAAGCGCTATACCCCTGACCCAGAACAAAGGATTAACTAATCTAATGTCAGGTCACAACTTCACTTATCTACGCAGATCGGAAAGGTTTTGCTCAGAAAACATTCCTTATGATTAAATTTCGATCAGTTCTCTCTTCCATCGAGGCAGTTTTTCACCTGGTTTTGTATAGTTTACAATAGAGTTCACAATAGAGTACTGCCCCTGTTAAAGACCCAACAGCAGGACATGGATAGGAAAACCCACAGGTTTACAGCCTCCCGTCCTCAACCCCCACAACCCCTGGCGTCTGGAACAAATCCCTCTCATCTTGGGTCCCTTGTAATTTAACCCATCAGAAGGGCTGTGTTTGTGCCGTTAAGGGGGAACTGCTGGTGTACCTGATACACAGAGCTATCCAGCCTGGCGGCATCACACAAATACAGAAACCATGGATACACTTTCCCCTTTTTTACAGCCGCCATTGAGATTATGGAGGCAAAGCGAAGACAATCGGGATGCAAATGCAGATCATTTGGCAGAGCTGGAATGACGGTGGTCTGGACGGGGAATGAGTCAAGCCTTTGATGGCGGCACTAATCGCCGTCTGTGGCACCAGCGTCGCTGCTGCCGTCGTAGCCACCCTCTGCTCTGCCCATTCAGAAAACCCTCCGCCTCCTCCAACCCCAAAGGATTCGGGGAGGTGGGGCAGCACGAGACTATAGACAGGGAATCACCTAGAACACCCGTGTTGTTATGGTACAGCTTGGAAGGATATCTAAAATACACATACGTCTGTTTGGACATATGCAGAGTAACAGCCTAGAGGAGCATTATAAAATGAGACAGGAAGTCAATCCAATCAGTGGCAGTAAAGCCTAATTAGACTAGAGTATTAGAGGACAGAGTGGGTCCCCAGGTGTGGGATTGAGGCCCATTACCATACAGCTGACCCATGAGGGAGGGGGGAATGGTCACACCGTTTCCAAGGGTATGTGTCCCCATCTGTCACCTCTTTGTTTTCAGTTCAAATCTAACTCCCAGCCTGAAGGTATCTGTCCTGCGTTTTCATTTCTGTGATTGTCAGGCATTAAGCTCCAAGCCAGTAAGGGCCCCGTGCAGGATCTGTGTTTCTGCTCCAGGCTGACCACTCGGATATGAAGTAGATCAATCTTTCGAACGGGAGCCATCTTCACCCGCCATTGATATACAATGTGTGACGCTGAAGACAGACATTAATAATGAGTTATAGATTCAGAACTTCACCTTCACCGTTACCCACATTAGTCTCCCCTCTTCTAAAAGGGGGAGTTTCCCAAGGCCGCCTTAACATTACGTCATTCGTAAGCAGAAGTGGAAAGTTCGGGTCGAGAAAGTACAAATCCAGACCAAGGTTTTGATTCAACCAACCTGCTGAGTTACTCTGTGACTGTGACTCTTTATGCACAGCTGGTCGGTTGTAACAAAACATTGGTCTGGATTTATGCTTTCTGGACCTGAACTTTCCATTTCTGTTCATAAGCTCTATCTCTTAACATAGAATTTACGAACGTTGCAGCATTAAGAAGGGTTAGGGTTAGGCTTCGGGAAACCGGGCCCAGATCTTTACTACCTTTACTAATCAGACTATAGTTTTGTCTGCATTGTTATTCCTTATTTATACAGCTTACAACATTCACAAAAACTGAGGTCATTGACTTAGTTTTTGTTCAACACATATATTCAGGAATTAAACGCTAAGTTATGCTAATGAAATAATTATTCCCAGGTCCTCTGTTCTTTGAGAAGATTGCTGGTACATGCTTTTCTTTATGTGTCTCTCTCGTGAATATTTATAAGTGCATGCCTCAAACAGCCAGCTATGGGCCGTTATTCTCCATACAAAACCGTAGTTTTAGATACCAGAACTTCATTGATCCCAAATGTATATGGGTCATGTCAGTTATGCATTCATAGACAGCACAGAGGGCCATTGTTTTTGCATGTTTGCCACAGAACAACTTATTTGAAAGCCATTTAGAACATAATTTTGGCTGTTTGAATATAGCAGAACCCAACCTGGGTCTGACGATATTCGACTGTAAAAAAACGTGATTCTGTTAATAATCATCTGTGAGAGATTTATTGGTCACCTAAAAGCCTAATGACACTTCTATTCCTCCTTCATTCCTTCCCTCTCTCTCTCTCTCTCTCATCTACAGTTAATACTGGCTGTAAATTCTTAAAGACAAAGGAAACTCTCAGAATCCACGCTTGGCAGTAAAGTGAAGGCTTTAATATCAATAATATAACTAGCACAGGGGTAACTTAGCAACCAGAAGACTAGACGCACAGAAAAGCCATTCCTCCAGAGAGAGGAAATGAACTAAAGAGGACTAGTGGATCTTATTTTACCGTCTGTTTGCACCATGTCTGCTACGGCTTGTGGCTGAGCCTCCGGCATTTTACGGTGACTTCGGTAATTACTCCACTGAGCTATTGTCAACTTAGATGTCCATCAAAAGTATCCGTGAAACGGCTATAATGGGTACGTCAATCAACCAAACGAGGTGGCCGATAAATCGAAGGTCCTACGACGTAAAATGCATGTGCTTGAATGACGGGGTCTTTGAGGGTGGTGACCTGATCCTGCACGTGGGGTTTCCCGTCAAACCAATCCCCCCCCCCCAGGTACCGTCCCATCAGCAGAAATGTTATGTGCATAAACGGCGCTGGCCAGGGACAGTGCGACAGGGCTGGAGGCCGTTGACCGAAAGCTTTTTGCTTTTCTACCCTTTTTTGGCTGCTGTTGCTTAATTAATGGACAGAAGCTGTAATTACACACAATTAAACTGTCTGCCAGTCTCAATGAATTAGGCGAGGATCACTGAGGTTTCAGGCCCTTTCTTTAATGAATGCAAATGCAATGAAACAACAACAATAATAATAATAATAATAATAATAATAATAATAATAATAATAATAATAATAATAAGCCTGAAGCAGAAAGAGGAGTGAATCCCCTCAACGGCAGCCAGCTCCCTGTCCATCCCGACATGCACAAAGCCGCCTTTGACATGGCTCTGGCGCATTCGAGATCAGCCTGGGCGCATTTCTGCTGCATGGCTGCGGGCCGGAGGGCGCTGGCACCCCGACTTCCTCCGGATCCCAGAACAAGGCCCCTCACATGCTGCGGCGCTCGGCCCCCGGCGGTCCGATGACTGTCAGGGGGGTGCTGAGCCATTGGCGCTAGCAAAAGGGGGCGACCAACACTCAATGGTGGCTTTGAGGGTCAAATCCGGCTGATTTGGGAGACTGTTCAAGGCAGAACTTTGTCTAATCATTGTGGCTGACATGCCGTTTCCATATTTACACTGATGTTGCAAGCTGGTCCCTTTTATCCAGAGGAACTTACAGCTCCGACTTCTTTGTGCAGCTGGATGTCCGATCGGCGCCGATCAGATCGGATGGGTTACTCCCCCGCGGAGACCCGGCCCAAAATGAGAAGGGCTGATCGAAACCAACATCCACAAGCAGTCTCAAAGGAAGTGAGACGTGGGTGAGACCAAGGAAGATGACGTCATCCAGTGTGGGCTTTGCTGCAAGCATACAGTGAGCAGGGATTGCTAATTTTAGTAGCTGTGAGGATTCGACAGCAGAAGATGGACCTCCAGTTCCCCATCGCAGTTTAACACAGTAGTTTTTGGCCTCATCAGCAAGTGTCTCTTGCTCAAATAGTCATGCGATTTCAGTTCGATTGCCTCTACTCTACGTACGCCGGCACGGTGCCTGCCGTTACATAAACAGGCATTTCATTAAAACGGCTGGCCCCGTACAATCCGATTTCGCAGGCCAGTTAAACGGAGTAATCCACTTTTGGCCTTCGTACAGGACGTAACGGAATCAGAATGGAGAAAAAAATTGAGTTACCATGCCACAAGGCGCACTGATGACATCAGTCATGGCCGTATGTGTCCTAATATGATTCAGAAAATCCATAATGGTATTATTTCAGCATTGCTCCTCACTTAAAAAAAACCACCCGGTCTCCTTGTCTCCCAGTAACTTTTTTTACGTGTTTACACATAACAACAGGTGACACTCATTTAAAGGATGGGGCTTCTGACTGGAAGATGATAGAGCTCTGGATACGTCCTTCTGCTGATGATTGCCTTAATGTGTTTGTTTCCTTCCCAGCACTATGACTTCCACAGAGGGTCTTTACTCTGGGGGCAATGGGAGCCAAACTGGACAGGAAACGCACTACCGGCAGACGGTAAGTCACGTTTCGGGGACCTTGAAAAGGGTCAACGGGAAACACCAGAACAATAGTTACGGCCTCAGAAAGTGCTGCACTTGACTTACAGATATTAATGCCTGTGGGATGTTTTCCCACTTAAAACACCCCATTTTGCTGTAAAGTGGGAAGTGGGGGATGTGGTTTAACAGATAAGTGCAGGTTAGAGTGCCGAGCAGAGAGCCGTGAGCTTTTAGCAAACGGGCAGCGAGTGAAATTGTACTCTCCAATAGGACAGACTGACGACCCCAGACACGACGTCGCACACCAACAGACAGATTACAGAACCTGCACTGCTTGCAGGTGTAGGAAATCGCACATGTATGTGACCTACTCCGAAGCATTTGGTGGAGGGAAAAAAAAGTCTGAGTCATCGCTCAAAAACCGCGAATTTACACAGCCACAACAACAGGTTTCAAGTGTTTGTGTGTCTGTGTGTGTGTGTGCGTGTGTGCGCGCGTGTGTGTGTGTGTATCAAATGCTTTTGCAGTCACAGATGGAAAGGGGCAAAGGTTCGTAAAGGAGCGTCAGCGTGAGAACTCTAGCCCCACCTTGTGGCAGGGGCCACGGCAGGAACACACCCCCACTCTGCTTCTTGATGTTTGGTTCTAATTATGAAAAAAACAGAGGATGGCGTGGGATAGGCTATACAGTCAGTCTGTATCTTCCACAGCAACCCGATTGCATGTGTGTGAGTCTGTCTGTACCACATAAACACCCAGGCGGAGCACAACGTGGTACTCTTCAGCAGTTAAAGGGTTAATTCAAAGCCAGCTTATTAGTGACTCCTGTTTCAGCATTGCTGTAACCATGGCAACAAACTCCAGAGGGGGAAAAAACCAGGGACCCGAAAACAGGCTGCGGTTGATGCGAAACCCAGCCCATGTCACTTCCCGTTTCTTTCTTTGTCCTTTGCAGATTATGCCTAATTAATAGCGATACTTCCACAAAAGAGTAATTAATGGCATACACCCAGAGCCTCGTGACACAGAGGGGCGATCGCTTTGCGATGGCTTCGGTGCGCGAGAGACAAGGAAGTAACGACACCTCCGCTGACTGCGTACGCACGCTTTTTGGGGAAACGGAAACAATGCGACACCATTCAGCAGTCTGGTGGCGTCAGGGGATGCAGCGGCAAATGCAAATCCGCCCAATCTAAACGAAGGAGAGACATTAATGAGCGTCATGTAAAAAAAGAGAGAAAAGAAACACACGGAGCTCAGCGGCACGACAAAAACGGGGCGCGAAGCGTATCTCCGGTCGCTGCCGCCTGTGTCCGCAGATAAGAGGCACCATCCTGACGATCTACACCCTGCCAAGACCTGCCAGCTTATGTGAGCAATGGCAGCAACCTCGTAGAGTGTCATGCCAAATATTGCAACTTTCTGGAACAAACAAAAAAAAAATGCTTTACGGATTTCAAAGTAACTTTATATTTTCCATTCTAATTTTTTTCTATGGTATTTTCCACATAAAAAGCAATGTTTTTCTAGACAATTGTGTGTTTCCGAAGGAGACACACAGCATAAACCATGCAAACAGCATAAACTATGCAAGTAAAGGTGTAATGTGTTTCAGTCACTCTGGATTAAAATGTCCTCTGGGCGAATACATCATGTAGTGGAAAATGTAGGCAGGGCAGATTCTCAATGGTTCACAATACGCCGCTGAAGGAAGCCGTGAGCCAATATTGTAGCAGTGATATTGAATTGTGTTGGTGTTTCTAGGCATTACTGAGAGGAGCCCTCTCCCCAGCGCATGGGGGAGGGGTAATACAAATGGAGTCCAGGCAAATGTTTGTTGGATGCATTTAGTCCTATCTCTCTGCTGCATTCTGTTGTATATAACATACTGGGGTATTTTCGCTCGCCAGATATGACCTGAAACGCCGGTGTGTCACCGCCTATTCCCACGCCGACTCGGTATCCATAAGAAAACGCAGCATCCGTCGTCCGTGCGCGTTCACGAAAACCGTGCTTCTTGGAAGGAGTGATTTCGGGCTTAAGAGCCGGTGGGTGTCTGGGGTAACTACAACCGGATGAAACTGCATGCAGGAGCTCGCTATCTGAGCGGAAGATGCAGAGTCCCAAGTCAGTTCATCCTGAAAGAGTCACGGCGGTGACAGTTGACACCCCGCCGTCACCGGTCCCTGCCGCGCCCTTTTCAGCACATTTATATGTCAGCCACGTCGCAGTTTAAAGATATCAGAGCATGATGACATTACCCGTTTTCCTCGACGCCCATTACCCCGTAGTGTGATAATGCAGTTTAAAACGCCCATTGAATATGCGCAGATTTGGCGATCGCATAATACACAGCCCCGACTGAGCACAGACACGGTTCTGTGTGTGAATATTAGATGGGGTTGTTTGGTCCAACTGTGAAATGTTTTATCAGGACAATAAAGCCGAAAAGCGACTGGCGTCAGACTAACGACAGAGAATATTCCTGTAGGCTACATGAAGGAAATATAGGGGCGACGAGAATGATCAAGAAGAAAACGCTTATTGGAATTATAGTGACGGAGCTGGTTTTTTGTAACCGTTTTCCTGAGTCCAGGTTTTCTGTGGGCGCAGTCTGAAGAAAGCAATTCTTGCAGGCTACACAGCAGTAACGACCGAGAAATCGAGTTTGCAGATACGGTGAAGTATGAGTGATGATGAAGTCGAAAACATGGAAAATCATTTTTGTTAAATTATTGGCACACATTATTTATTGTGGTGTAAGTAAAATAATGCGGGCACAGAGTTTTGAACGGCTGAATACGGAAAAATAATCACTGTTAAAGAATACATAGCTGCACATATGTTTTTTTTAAAATATCTTTTCTGTATTTTTAACTGATCTGTATGGGATGGATCAAACCATTTTATGACAGAAAATAATTTTTCAGAGCACTGGCAGATGGCATGACCTTGCGTTCTGCATTTCACGCTCCATAATATCAATGCTGTTGATTTATTACTAATTATGGCGATCTTACAAATATTTCCAAACAACATGCGTGTTTCGCCGTAATATGTACAGAGCCTGGCGGGCAGCTGGGGCGTGGGTACCCGACAGATTCAGGGTGTCCAGCACATTACAGGGGCCCTTGAATACTTGAAGTTTGGTAGTAGGGGGGAGGAAAGAGTACGGTCACATTTTGTATGAGGCCCAGAATTTACAGCTACGCCCATGTTCGGAGCTAATAAATGTGAATCTATCACCCACGTTTCTTTATTCTTTATTTCTGCGGCGACGTTAAGCCACTGAACCACAATGTGGATTTGGAGAAAACCTTGAACCCGCAGGCAGCTTTCTAACACCGGCCACATAACCGCGTCCAGGTTACAAGCTTTGCTCAATATAAGTCAGACGTCAAGATATCCTGTGGTCGAACCAAACAACATCCAGGGATTTCTGTTCCGTTGGGTAGCAGAACATCGCAGGAACACCACAATCGTTGTTGGGATTATCAAAGGCCTCATACACAAGGAGGAAATTCAAGGAGGAGCACCGCCCACGTAGCAGAGACATTTGGACCTCGTGATTTCTCACATATATTATCAGGCACTAGACAGAAAATAATTATTCCATAGCACAGGACATCGTGACAATACACAGTCCACTGTTTGTTAAACGGATTTTTAGATACACTAAAGTACCCACTAATGATAGCCTAAAATTCAGTAGTCGATGTTTTCTTTAAAAAAATTCACCGCGCATCGGTTGATGAAACTCTATTTATTAAACCGTAGGTTTCTGGTCATTCCGGATCTCCTCGGCACATCTCGCTGGCTGTTTATTTTAAAATAGATATAGGCCTATATACCTGTGGGTATGAGTCATAATGTATAAACGCACACTAGTTTTCATATTTATAATAAGCACTACTGCTTATTATAAATATGAAAATTACTGCTTATTATAAATTATGAAAACTACTGTGCGTTTACAGATTATGACTCATACCCACAGGTATATAGGCCTATATCTATTTTAAAATAAACAGCCAGCGAGATATGCCGAGGATATCCGGAATGACCAGAAACCTACGGTTTTTGTCCTTCATAACATTCATAAGAGCAACACGTCATCAAATCTTTTATTTTCTTTAAATAAATTGAGAAAGCACATTTTGTACGTACTTCAGAAGTTGTGCGTCACCTGAGACAACTGTTGCTTACGTTTTAATTGTTAATGTGGCTTTTGCGTCTATTTGTGTAAACCGGGCAGGAAAACATAACGAGAGGAGGATGAGCTGTAGAAGCAGCGGGTCCTTTAACAGCTTTAACGGTGCCGAGCAGGATTTCTCCTGTATCCCGACATTTGAGATAGTTAGGGGGACATGGCAGTTTGGTGCGACTGGAAGTCACTCAAGCTTCCTGCGCACATTCCTGCTTGCAGACAAAACCAGTCTCAGTGCGAAGGGCTGGTATCAGCCAAAAGCTGCGAGGGGGGAAGCTGCTGTGCTGATCCAGAAGGTAAATAACATGGCCTTAAGTATCCTGCCTTAATAATTCCCTGTTTGAAGCGGGACGGCACCTCCATCCGCGTTGATGAAAACTCTTACCACGGTGTGATTGTGTAAACTGAAAGTATACCATTTAAATTGCTATAGTTATAGGCTTAATAAAATTTCTCTGCCGAGGACCAGCTACTCCAGACCACCTGCTCTCTCGCGAAAACACGTTCTGAATACTTTCCCTAAAAACAACAATAACTGACCATGGCTTACCCATTGGAAGTTACCAAGCCCCGGGTCGTGGTAGTTGAACTTTGTGACGATCTTTAGTCCACGGCAGTAACTTGATGAGAGTTTTCTGAAGCTGAGTTCGTGCGGGTCGCCG
>JABFEA020000054.1:9533980-9551697 GCA_019775915.2 Cyphomyrus plagiostoma
CCCTTGCAAGTAAAAAGCGCGTGTCTCATCCTTTGTGGGTCAGCAGTTTGGGGAAAGCCGATCACTTTCTCCAACACTCCGCCTCCAGTTCCATCAAGGCAGGAGGAGTGGTGGTCAAGCCATTGGGAACCTCTTCAGATACAGGAACTGGGGCCAAGGTAGCTGGGGACATAGGAGCGGGGTCAGGAACCAGGGAGACTGGAATTGGAGGGTCAGGAATGTGGGGGACTGTATCCAGGGGGACTGAAACTGGAGGGTCTAGAGCCAAGGGGGCTGTGGCTGAGGGGTCAGGAATCAGGGGTGCTGGAACCAAGGAATCAAGAACCGGAGGTACTGGGGCCGAGGGGTCAGGAGCCTCAGGTACTAGGGCCGGAGGGTCAGGCCGGGACTGGGGCCTCGCAGGGTGGCACGTCCGCCGGCGGGACAGGAAGGGATGGAACCTCAGGCACGGGTGCTATGGGGACTGGAGCTTCAGGCACAGGTGCCACGGGGACTGGAGCTTCAGGTGCGGGCGCCACGGCAACTGGATCCTCAGGAGGCAGCGCATCAGTCGCCGGTACAGGAACCTTAGGAGGCAGTGCATCGGCTGCTGGGACGAGAACCTTGGGGGACAGCACGTCTGGCACCACAGGGACTAGAATCTCAAGAGCAGGCAGCTCGTTAGCCGCTGGGACCAGAACTTTGGAGGTCACTGCAAGGGCTGCCGGGTTGGGAACCACAGATGGCGGCACAGGGGCCACCAGGTCAGGAACCTCGGAGGGCTGCAGCTGGAGTCTTGATTAATTTAAACAAATGCCACAACCACGGCACTGCTGCAGTCAAAACTAATGAGGATGCCAAGGGATGTAACGGTACTCAAAACTGTGTTTTTACTGTGCCAAAGCAAGATCAAAGATGTTTAATTAGGAAAGGGTATCTGGCTTACATTGGTTCAGCAATATGGAGCAAGATCTGTCCAGTTCCAACTTCACATGAGTGTGAAGCTTGTGCTGCTGTCCAGAATTTCGTTCATTCATCCTTTGTGCAGATCGTGCCATGATTCCGGGTGCCCCACCTCTGCTCTGTGGCAAAGTGTCCAGGGACATCAAGCAGGAGTTGGACAAGCTGAGTGGTGACATCCGGGTCAAGAAGCTGAGGTGGTTCTCCGAGTGTTTCTCTGTGAGTGCAGCACCCCGACCAGCAACCATGTGGCTTGATATGTTATCACTGCTCATTTTCAATATGATGTATAAGGCTTGTGACTGGACTCTTTGCAAAACACTTGCTATCCTTTTCATGTTGCTCCAGCGCCAGAGGAACTGGCTGTCTTTCTGGGGGTGGGATAAGGAGGAGAGGGAAAGGAAAAATAGTAGAAAAACAGAAACAAAGGTAGAAGACGAGTGAGTGAGCGACAGGCCACCCCTCAGATCTGCCGTGAACCAGTGTAGCATATATAGAGACTCAAAGATAACTTTCCATGTTGTAAAGTTTCTCTTAAGGCACTTACTTTTTCTGTGAGCTAGCGGCTCTGTTGGCACTGGGTTATCTTCACTTCACAGCCTCCTGGAGGCAGCCAAAACCTGTGGGACCTGGTGGCGGTGATATCTGGCCAGGACGACAGCCTCCTGCCCCAGGGCTACGGGAATAGCATCATGCACATGAAGCACCTAGTCCGCTTTAAAACTGTGAGTCAGGCAGATACTGCTGTGGCTATGCTTTGGGTTCATTTTGGTTACTTGGGCAATTTTTTTGCAATGAATTGTTTTAAGGTAAACAATAATGTATAATGCAGTATATTTTACATAATAAATGACAGCGTAACTTTATCAGCATAGGGAAAATAGTTTTTCTTTTCTCATGCGAGGTGACCTAAGTGGTCCTATTTCCCTGTCACCAGTCAGAGGCCCAGGAGCTAACAATAGTCAAGATGTCCAAGTTTGGAGGTGGGATAGGTGCGCCAAGCAAAGAGGAGCGCCTGAAGAGGGCAGCGGAGATCCACCTGCGGTTGGGGCAGATCCAGCGTTATTGCGAGCTCATGGTGGAGCTTGGCCAGGTGGAGCTCCTGCAGCATGCTTCTCCAGTGGTGTAGTGCCATCGATCATGTAGCTGACAGTTTAAGCCTGTGCTGTGTTTTGCAGTGGGAGAAAGCCTTGTCTGTAGCCCCAGGCGTGTCCATGAAGTACTGGAAGAAACTGATGCAGAGGTAATTTTATAGTCTTTCCATCTTATGGTCTGACCCATTTAGAACCAGTTTGACTGCAGAGATGGAGATTAAGCTGCTGTATCATCAACATGTCCATTTCATAGATTAAGTTCCCATGGAAGCAAGTAACAGGCTAAATCATTTAGTTTATTATTATGATTCCACCTCATGGTGATGACCTTCATCTCTTAACCCACTAACCCACCCACACTACTGTCACACAGGAGGGCTGACCAGCTCATTCAGGAGGGAGATGATGATGTTATTCCATATTGCATCGCCACGGGTGATGTGAAGAAGCTGGTCAGCTTCTTTACCTCCCGGGGACAGCTGAACGAAGCCCTCATAGTGGCTCAGGTAGCAGCATTTTCTACTATTAACTGTACATGTTCCTGTCACCCTCCCTAATTCATTTTTATCACAGTTTCATAAACCATATGCACATCATCACCATAATGCATTATACATTTTGCATTTTCAGAAAACAGGAAACAGGTCAAGTATATGTCTCTAGGGTTTAAATCTGCAGCATTTTAGACTATAAACCTGGGAAAGTCCGCGCCTTTCATCGTGTTTAATAATAAATAAACACCATCAAAGGCGCAGTTAAGTTAAAGACTGAACATGGAAATAATAAACCTTAATAAAGACGCGGTTAACAGCTAAAGACTGACCCCGGAAATAACCACGTCTTTGTTAAGGTTTATTAAAGCTAAAGACTGAACCCGGAAATAACCGCGTCTTTGTTAAGGTTTATTAAAGCTAAAGACTGAACCCGGAAATAACTGCGTCTTTGTTAAGGTTTATTAAAGCTAAAGACTGAACCTGGAAAAGACTTTGTTAAGGTTTATTGAAGCTAATGACTGAACCCGGAAATAACCGCGTCTTTGTTACGGTTTATTAAAGCTAAAGACTGAACCTGGAAATGACTGCGTCTTTGTTAAGGTTTATTAAAGCTAAAGACTGAACCCGGAACTAACCGCGTCTTTGTTAAGGTTTATTAAAGCTAAAGACTGAACCCGGAAATAACCGCGCCATGTATGGTGTTTATTCAAGTTAAAGACTTAACCCGGAAATAACCGCGTCTTTGTTAAGGTTTATTAAAGCTAAAGACTGAACCTGGAAATAACCGCATCTTTGTTACGGTTTATTAAAGCTAAAGACTGAACCTGGAGATGACTGCGTCTTTGTTAAGGTTTATTAAAGCTAAAGACTGAACCCGGAAATAACCGCGTCTTGGTTAAGGTTTATTAAAGCTAAAGACTGAACCCAGAAATAACCGAGTCTTTGTTACGGTTTATTAAAGCTAAAGACTGAATCTGGGGCCTGTTTCACAAAGCAGGATTACTTGCATAGCCAGATAACTTGCCAGATTTAAGGTAGTCTCGGCTAAATGAAAGTTGATGAAAATAATGTCTATTTAGCCCAGACTACCCTAAATCTGACAAGTTATCTGGCTAAGCAAGTAATCCGGCTTTTTGAAAAAGGCCCCTGGAAATGACGGCGTCTTTGTTAAGGTTTATTAAAGCTAAATACTAAACCCGGAAATAACCGCACCATGTATGGTGTTTATTCAAGTTAAAGAATGAACCTGGAAATGACCGCGTCTTTTTTAAGGTTTATTAAAGCTAAAGACTGAACCCGGAAATAACTGTGCCTTTGATGGTGTTTATTAAACATTGAACCTGGAAATAACCGTGTCTCTGTGAAGGTAAATTTGTTAACAGCTAAACAGTGGAAAGTTAAAAAGTTAAAAATAAATAACCAACTTTAATAATGTTTATTAAAGACTGAACCCGGAAATAATGGCACATTTGCAAATATTTATGAAAGCCAAAGACTCAAGATGGAAATAAGGGCGCCTTTGGTAACATTTACTAAAGCTAAAGACCTGAACCCTAAAAAACTGAATGCAGAAATGACTATGCCTATGCTGACAGTATCACTGAGTCCCTATTATGCTTGGAGTTTTTTCCTGACTCTCCGTCCTGCTGGATAGGTCGCTTGTGAAGGGAACATCCACATACCTCAGACGTCCTCAACAAAAATACCTGCTAACACTGAAGATAACAATGTGGAAATGTATAACGGGTAAGGGTGCATTCTCCTTGGAGAATGTACAGTATGGGTTGGGGTCACAATACATTTACTGCTGTGTCTGTACAGTAAGTTGAATAAATTGACTGACACCTAACGTTCGGTGCTTTCAGGTTGCTGCATTGCGTCAGCAGGGAGCTTGCAGAGTGGTACTTTCAGGACGGGCGGGCCGTCCTAGCCGCATGCTGTCACCTGGCTGTGGACAACATAGAGGTGTGGTGCTTTACCCAGCACACATAACAGGGACTCCAGTTTTGCTGTGATTAACAAGCCCTGAAACTGATGCTACAGAAACAGAGGAAAATTGAGAGCAAACAAATTGATTTTGAAGTTAAAAAATAAAGCAGGAGTGTAGTTAAAATTTTTTAATCAGACATCAAACTTCAGAGGTTCAAATCAGATTTTTCATACAAAATACACAGATGCTGCATTTAGTATATGAAGGAAGTCATCCACTGTGATCTGTGACAAATACTTTCTGACTCTGTGTGTGTGTGCGCGTGCGTCCTTCCTGAGCCAGCTGGCCATGGCGAGTCTGATCCGGGGCAACGAGCTTGAGCTGGCCGTGTGCGCCGGCCTAGCACTGGAAGAAGTGGCTGGTCCCACTACTCACTACGCCCTGGAACTACTAGCCATGAAGTACATGACAACCCCCACGTGGTAAATATATCTATGCCTCACCGTGCACATGTGTTAACATGTAATGTATGTGGCCATGCATGAATATTAAATGTATAGACATATATATTGCCATGAGGCAGCAGACAGCTGTGTTGTCAAAAACGAATGGAAGGAACCCCTTTGCAAACCTGTTTCCCAGACAGACCACGTATGTGGAATATTCTTTCCATAATGCTGAAAATTTACTGCACATTTCACTTGCTCCCAGCTTTCCATGTGTTGGAAACAGGTACTAGTTTTCCTTGCATGTTGCCCATTTGTTTCTGTTCACGGCTGCTGCGTGTTAGACCTCTTTTTTTTTTTCTTGTCATCGTTCCTTAAGTCAACCCTCAAAGCGACTGCTGCAGATTTATGTCTGAAGACTTTCTACACGTTTGGTGGTGGTTTCCCTCTGAAATATTGGTCATGGCCACAAGGGGGCAGTGTGATGTGTATTGTCTGCTAACTTATTCTGTACACTAGTGACGGATGCGAATTGGCCCATTATATTTTTCCTTTACCTCCCAAAGTAATATCTAAATAACCTTTGTTTACATGTGAATAAGAACATGGCTGATGCTCTTTTCATTTTGCAGGTTAAAAAAAGTGGCAGATAGATTCTATTTGCCTCAAACTTTCTGAGAAAAGTTTAAAAAAAAAAAACTACATGATTACACCAAAGGGCTGTTTTTTTGTCTGTAATATTGCTTCGATGCTTTATTTTTAGTTTTTTCTATCATGAGACTATGCTGTAATATTGAAATGGTTATTAAAAGTTGAGTCTGATTAATAAACCTGAGTGTCTGCAAACCAGGAGAGGAATCTTTAGTGTAAGAAATTACAGAACCTCCAGTGCAATTCAGGGTTTGAATTTCCCTCTCTCACATTCTTCCCCTCTTTCATGCTTCTTTTCAGGGGCTGTAACTAATGTGATAACATGTGTCTCCCTGTTCAGGGATCTGGCTGCTGACTTGCTGCGAATGATCCCAGACAACGAGATCCTGTTAGTCAAGCTCTGTGCTTTTTATCCCGGGAGCGCCAGTGAAATCAACGATCTTCGCGAAAAAGTAAGGTTTGGAATTAGCCACGTTTGATGGATCTGCTGTACAGCCACGCGGCTTTTACGGAGTCCCACTCGTTTGCATACTTGTCCTTTTTTTTACCTTTATTGATTTAATAAATGTTTCTTAAATGTTGTTGTGAAGAATTTGCACTGCCCCACATGAAGAAACTCCAGATAACGTCAAATGAGGTACATTTTGAGGCACAGCCGTCAGAAATGTGAATTTTAAACCACCCCCCATGATGGCAGAGAACAGCGGCCCTTCTTTTGTTATGAAGAGTGATGCAGCTAAGCACACCCCCCCTCCCCCCCACCTCTGTTCCTCCAGTGCAGTCTACCGTGTTTAGAGGAGTGCAACAACTTGGCCGAGGTTGCCCTCGCAGACGGGGAAACCTTCCAAGCTGTGAAGTACCTGCTTCTGAGCTCAGAGCCAGAGAGGGCCCTGCCTGTTGGGCTTGCATTTGTGAAAGGTACTGCTCTGTGCCTGCTCTGTTTAGGTCCTGCCCCAGCATGTCTTACATACTACGGCAAGGTTTGAGTGACTGATCTTACCAAGTCCTTATATTGAGGGGTGTTTCCATCTTGTGTTTCCCGTTAACTGTTGCGCATCTTTTTTTTTTATCTCCGTTTTACTTCTTAACAGATCAACTGAGCAGCCCAGACTGGACCTTGGACTCAGTCTACCCCATTCTCGATCTCCTCAGCTACATCCGGACGGACAGGCTTATCCTTCCAAAGTGCAGTGAGTAAGTGCCTGTGTGCGGTGACTCCTCCTGCCCTGAAGAGGGCGGCAGTCCATCGCCCTAGGTCTCTGTGCCCTGGCTCACCTTGCGACGCCGGCTCTCTGCTTCCAGGGAGCGCAACCAGCTGCTCATTCTCTGTGGCTACATCGGCGCCCTGCTTGCCGTGCAAAGGCAGTACACCAGTGTCGTACCGGTTCTTTACGAGTACACCAGGTATGTGCAACTGTGGGAATCACCTTGGCTATATTTGTACTGCCTCCATGGTCTTGGTGATCAGGCCTGTGGGGGCTGTCTCATTCTGTTTTAAGGATAACGTTGTGTTTTGTAAAACTGCTAAGATATAATGGATTTTTATGGGGTAACAGACCTATAACATTTATTTTTTTGTACTAGCATCTCAGCATCACCAGTTCAATGAAACTTAAATGCGTAGTGAATATACTAATGATGTCAGTTCTCTGAAACCAGAAAAGCCTTAGAGCTCCTTCTGGTGGCGGAGGTGTGCCATTGCACCCCTGGTGTTCCCTTCCCACTCTCTGACCACGGGCTTTCTCACTGCTCCTCCAACCACAGCCAGCTGCTGAAGAGGCGAGAGGTGTCGGTGCCATTGCAGATCGACCAACTGTCCGCGGAGCTGGAGGCCTGGAGAGCGTGTACCCAGCCACCTTCCAAGTGAGTGGCTCCTGCCCCGGGGACCGCGTTACTGCTGCGCTGCTTGGGTGTTACGGCATCAGGGTTCCTTGTCAGTGCTAATGTAGCGATTTGCTATTTATCGAGGGTGAAATCCAAGTAAGGCCTCTTGAAGAAACTGTACAAGGCATGTGCCTTCAGGGCCAGGTGTGCAGACCATTGCTGTGGAGGAAATCAACATGTCAACTCAGCCAAAAAGTGTTTTAGATTATAAGAGATTTCATGTAACAGCAGAAGTAGAATAAATAGGACATAAGCTGCACCCTGGCTGGTGTTTGCTGCTGCTGTCTGTGACTCTGCGCTAACATGGGTTCCTTGTGGTTAGATGCCCCGAGGCCATGCCCGACATCCCACCGACCGAGAGCCAGAGGGCGGAGCATGCAATGCTAATGAGCCGAATTGGGGAGGAGTCACTGAAGGGGATGGAGGGGCCTGACTACGTCACAGGATCCAACCTTCCCAGTCACTCTGATGTCCAGATCTCCTGCTTCACTGGACTCAGGATACAGGTTGGTCTGCGGCCATTGCTCTCCCATTCATCTTTTTTGCTTTCATACTTCCAAACACGGGTCTTGATAACTGTACATTCATAGCTAGTGTTCTGGAACAGTCCATTGTCAGCATTTTGGAGATATCTGTTTCATTTGCTTCACACAGGGGCCTGTGTTCTTCCTTGAAGATGGGAAGTCAGCGATCACACTGAACGACGCACTGATGTGGGCGAAAGTGAATCCATTTTCGCCTCTCGGGACTGGGATGCGTCTCAATCCTTTCTGAGCACAGGCACAGGCAGTCAGTTTTAGGCACACTTACACACACACGCGCAAAAATTTTGCTTGTAACTGTCTTCTCTAGAAGGCAAAGGCTTGGACCCATCAGGACCAATTTGTCATAGAGCAGAAGCGATTAGATTGTTTATTAAATTGTATAATTGAGTGATTTTGTGACATTTTTAAAAACAAAACACTCATTAGCTTATACACATCACCTTAATTCTTTATGGAAAATGAGAAAACACAATTTAAATATTGTATATTTAGTTTTTTTCTAATATTTGTTGAATATTTAGCAAGTAATACATGAATGTAACATTTTATTTATGTTTTAATGCTAAAGAATCAATATATTTAATCAAACTCTTGCTGGCCCATTGTAGAGGGGATTGGGAAAGTAAAGACCTTCAGTATTACCAGAGTAAACCCTGTTTCCAATGTCTAGGGTGTGTAATTTCAATATTAAAATCTGGAGTTGTGCTGATCTGATTTGAACTGTTTAGAAAGACGTCTCAGTGCTGTTTATGTGAGCTTGCTTAAAAATCTTTTAAAAGTAGGCCTATAGTCAATACTTAACATAGTAGTTCAGGTGGTCACCAGCCAGCAGTGAAACAGGTACATTTCACACCTGTCATTAATGATTCACTCTGCGGTCCATTTACCCTGGAGGTTGGAAGTCTGAGCTGGGAATGACGTCAAACCCAAATTAACCACGTTCAAAACTTCAAAAAGTCGGAAAGCCGTTCAGGAATACTAGTTCTAGCCAAGTTCATTGTTGGCCATGGTTAGCAATACCAATTGATAACAACACACTATAGAGTGTTTTGCGCATAAAAACACCATAGCAACATGTCCACAAATAGCAGTTGGACAGTACTGTGTGTATGATCAATTTAATGAGAAACAAATAAGATGTAAGTGCTAATAAATAATATATAACTACAGCTTTCACTTCTGTTGATGAAAGGTCTTGAATTCTGAGGTCGGGGTTGTAGAGGTTCCACCAACTTACCAAGCTGGAAGTTTGACTTCAGGGGCGTTACAGTTGAAATTTGCAACTAGGAATTTGGAATTTTCATTTCAACAAACTATTAGTTACACCTGAAATTCATGATGACTTTGCACTCTGTCCTACTGTTGGCTCCAGTTGTACTCAAAGCCGTGCACATAGATGAGATCTGGAGTGCTCCCTTAAGCCTGTGGCCAGGTCTAATTTAACTTGTAACGCTTTTTAATTACTCAAACAACACTGTGAGTTTATGCGATCATTGAATTTACTTGGGAAAAATCATGGCCTGGTGTTCTCCCAGAAAAATCTCGATTCACAGAGCTGTCAGTTTTGCTAGTTTTTGTTGAGCATGGTTAGCGTCCGTCGCCTCCGGTCAGCAGAGGAGGACAGCCTCCGTGAAATATACCAGCTGCTGCGTACTGAGTGTGTTACGCTTTTGCATGTATTCTGTATTACTTTTGTAGAACCAAAAGAAAAGAAACATGTATAGCAGAGGTGGAAGATTTCAGGTCCAGAGAGTACAAATCCAGACCAAGATTTTGTTCCAACCAACCTGTTGAGCGCTCTGTGACTGTGACTCTTTATACTCATCTGATTGGTTGAAACAAAATCTTGGTCTGGATTTGTATTCTCTGGGCATGAAATCTCCACCCCTGATGTATAGGCTATGAGGTTTATTTACCAATTTGTTATGCTGTATTATTATATATAATTTGCCTGTGCTTTGTTTCTGGGTAAGGGATGGACATAAATGAATATTTTAGCAAGGCAGCTGAAGAAAATAAACTATATTTTTCCACGAGAGAATCAGTATAGATGTTCTGTTTTACCTTGTCACAACAGAGCATCCTTAGTGCTGAAGCTTGTCCATTTCTCCATGAACTTTCATCACACAAGTCACTACATTACTGTACATGTCAGTGTGAATGACCACTGTCAGCTGGCAAAATTACCTTCAAAACCAGGCCTTCAGTAATGCTACAATGACTAGTATTTGTGTGTGTCGTGTTATTTCCTTAATTTGCCTGATTTTGTTATTAGCAAATGTGTTGGATCATGGAAGCTGTGCCTTAATCGAATCACACTTTAGAAGCATTATTTACTTTGTCGAAAACGTTGCCTATAAAAAGAAGGTAAGTATTGACAGACAGCTTCAGGAACACAGAATGTTCCTCTACAAAGATAAAGTATCGGTTCAAGAATACAATGCGTTTCTCATTATGCACTGTGATATTTATTAATTTGTTAGTGTGTTTATGAATTTATCATTTTATGTGCGAGATGTACGTTCATGTAATCAAATTCATTGTAATATACTGCCACAAATTCCTGTTGTCTAAAGTTGTTTAAAAATATGGATGGGGTACATTTAGCTCAGTTATATGTTAGAGGCTATACATATTTGCTATTTATCTTTGCAGCAACTTACAACACATTATTAATTTACCAGAATTGTAAACATATCAGGTGTTTCATCAGTGTTTGCCTATTAAAGCATACATATGAAAGCAGAGGGATAGAAGCTGAAGAGTGTATATATCTTTATTTGCGCCTCTTTAAATATTAAGCATCTTTCCTTTATCCTTAATGTGTAAGCAAAATTACCTAAATTTTTCAAAAAGTTCCATAGCTTTTTGTACTTTTGTTAATGTACTGTGGTTTTCAATGACGACAATAAAGACCATTGCTAATCCTTCCTTGGCTCGTTACCTGTTTTAAGTGGTAGATGGCGCTGTATACATACATCTTAAGACACGTCATCTTACAGCCTAGGATCTGACTCGGAACAGTTTGTACCGCGTCAGCGGTCTGTGTCTGTTTAATGAGTAGTAGGTGTCCGACTGAATGTGTTCTGATTAACGCGCGTCTGATTGGTCAATGTTAAGTTGCTTTGCGGTTGCATGGAGAACTGGTGTTCTGATTGGTCAGTTACTAATTGGTTGGTGTATGAATAGCTGGTGTATGACTAGCTGGTGTTCTATCGACTGGGAGTTTAGGTGTCGTGGTTAGATATTTATTTAGAAATCTATATGTTTATAGCCTATAGCAATCAGATTAAGCCGTAGAGTATTAGTACGAGCAATTTTGTAGGGCTCCTGTATATTTAAAAACATAATGTGTGTATGTAAACTTTTTGGAGAGCTTTTAGGGGATTAGTGTCTGAACGATTATTCGCACTGTTTATGCATGCACAAGTGATCCATTTTTCTTCGTGAGGGGGTATTTAAACACTTATTTTTAGAAAGCTATATAGGTTTTTGGAAAGGCTGTTCGAATATAGCCCACCTCTAGATCCGCGGACCCTCGTTAGGAGCTGATGCATTAATTCTTTGCATGACGCTTTGCCCGGTTTATGTATACACCCAAATAATTAAGGGTCCGCTTTTGTGTGTTAAATATTTAAAAACCTTTACGGAAAGGTTTCTACAGGTTACTGTCTCTCTAGGACTTAGTGTGCTCAGTTTGTTCGCGTTTTGTTCTCTTCACAGCATCGTTCTGTGATCATGCACATAGTCGAATGTATAGTATAACCGCTGAGTACTCTTTAAGAGGAAATGATCCGTATAATTCAGCCGTAGTATTACAACAGAATGCTCCATAAGAAGTTTAAGAAACAGATGAGTAAAACGACCGCTCTCAGTGTCAACCCAACATATATTTAAATCGCTTGTCAGTTTATATTTAGGAACACATTTTAACGCATTGGTTATAAGATTGCGTTAAATCCAGAGTACGCTCTAAAACTGCTCGATTGTCAACACGTACTGTCAATGAGGCTTGATTGACATTGTTGATTAAAATCACGTGATGCATATTTTGCAAGGGAACTGGTCCCGCTGATTTGCTGGCGAAACGGCAACTCTGAAGGACATATTCAGTGATTTCTTAAATCAATCCTAGGGGCTAGGTTAATTATAATTAAGTGCTTCTAGCTGTACAAACGCACATTTATTGACTTGATATGTGTGGTTATATACATCTTAAGCAATTCACTTTGTTCGCTGAAATTTAAGAGAGCGAAACAGGACTAAAATGAGGTTTTAATGCTGAAAGTCTAGAAGGATATGACTGTTTACACCTGGCAATCCTTTTTGGTTACCACAAGTGGCAATCCTCAATATTCAACCTGAACAGAGGGAGAACATGCAAGCTGTGCTTTTATCAAGTTTTTAATCTACTGTAGCTAATATACATGCAGATTTTCAACAATATGGGATGAGTAAAAAAAAAAAAAAAAAAAACACACACACACACACACTTAAATGTTCCCACATAATCTAATGGCAAGGTTCTCAGGACTTCCTGGTTAAAGGGACTGCGCTGGGGTATGTGACACTGGCTTGATTTGTTGCGATGTCACTGGCTGCCCGTGGTGGCAAATGACATCTTCCAGGTGTAAAAGATGGTAGATGTTTGTGTCATGTGGCTTCTGGGAAACCAAACATGGCAAATAATTTGTGAACAACCCCAGTGACAACAAGCTTAACCACAGGTAGCACTGTACAGTGACTCAACACAACTGTGTTCACATACAGATTTGATACTAAAAAGCTCTGGCTGGCTGTTTGGGAGTGAACATCACTGCTATGACATGCTATATGACCGTTGTTTTCATCCTTCAACCTCTTTATTTTTACCCCCAGCGCTTAAATGCATTCTGTGTCTTTGTTAAGGGTGTACGCTGCATTGAGTGCATGGCAGGGTTGAGATGGACTTGCAGCAGATGCACTTCTATGGTTGGGTCACATGGGATGAAGGGGGCGGGGTTTTAGCTGGTGATAGTCCTATCTGTACTGCAGGAACTTCTTGAGGAGGGTGGGTAGCTGTAGCTGGGGAATGAGGTGGAGTCGAGGACGGCCGATGCACTGCCTGATTGCGAGCCGACAGAGTTGCCGCAGAGGGCTGGGCGTGGCTACAGAGGGAATGGGAGGAGACAAGTGGTCAGGCTATGTGGGGCACCGACGCAGAGCGTATGGGAGTAGGCTGAGCTGTGTTAGGAGCCGCAACGCACCCTAGGTGACAGGCTGGAACACTGTCTGGAAATAACCTGCCTGCTTGTTTTACATGGAGTTCAAGGGGGCGGAGTTCAGGTGTAACAGAAGTGACTGTTTCTCCCCGGAACAGAACACCACATGACCATTCTGCCCCAGATTTACTGGGTAGAACAACGTAGCTATGCTGTCGACACTGTTGAAAATGCAGGAATGTAGTCTTTGTCAAATACTACACATGCACATTAAACTATTTAAACATGAGTACTTAATTACTAGGACTTTCAGCTGCTTCAAATCTGTGCTGCAATTTACCAGAATAATTCAATGTCATGGTGTGGCCACGGGGAGTTCGGGGGGCGGGGCCTGAGCATACCTTCACAGAGGAGGAGCAACCCCTCAGCCAGGCTGCTAGCGGGGGCTGCCTCCACCGGCCTTTTCAGCTCCAGGTTTCGGGAATTGATGTTGGCACCATATTCTAGCAGTTCCTTCACAATCTCTGGGCAGTCCTTCTGGGCGGCCACATGCAGAGGCGTCTCCAGGAACCGCCCCTTCTGCACATTTGCACCTGCATAGCAGGGGGACATGGGGGCATCAGAGACCATGTACTGCCCTTATTTTATCTGTTAGTCCCTCCTTTTCCTGAACACCCTCATGATCGGTGTAGAAAAACCCACCTGACGTCACTCCCCACACTATGCCATCCCTTTGCCCTCTGACCCCTGACCTTTGTCCAGCAGTGTGCGGGTACACTGTAGCTCCCGGGACATGCAGGCTATGTAGAGCGGCGTTCCCAGGTGAGGAATGTCATAGTCAACATCAGCACCCCACGTGATCAGGGCCTCCACGCATGCGCTTCTACCTGGGCGGGGGGTGGGGGAGGGTGTGAGAGCATTTACTAAATCTCACACTCCTGGAATGTTGCTTTACATTGTAGTCCAAAATCATACTTTAATATCGTATACGGCAAATGTTCCAGTGTTAATTTAACATTGCGTGATTGTGTCCACACCAATCAGTGTTACATTTAACACTTTAATCAACACTTGAGTGTTGCTTTAACAGTGTTGATCTTTAATAGTGTTCAATTTGCACCATAGGGTGTCATGTGGAGGTGGAGACTCTGACTTATTTGCCCCATTTTAATATGCACACAGGAAGTCATGAGGATCAGAAGAGCCATCCCAGATTAACCACCATCATGAGATTCTGACCAAATACAGCTCGCTCTTGTTTTATATTGAAGCTTTGTTGGCTCAGCTCTTAGTGCTCCTGAAGATCAGAGAGCTGTGGTCCTGCAAGTGTCTCTTAAGTCTCAAGAGATTTTAATGGTACAGGTATGAGGGTATATTTTATTGCTACTTTTGGCCTTGGATGATTGACATTATATGACATATGCAGAAAGGTGCTAGGACAGTTGTGATACCCTTTTCTGTGCAGCTCCTGGTACCACCCATTCCCCTGTAGACCAATGGTGCTGGATGTATATTTGCATAGCATGACACAGTACTGTGACTTTTTTATTATTTATTTATGATCTGCTGCGATTGTGATAAGGCAAGAGAACAAAAACCACAGAAATGGATCTTCTGGGACTTGCTCTTATGTGCTAGCCAGTAACTAGGTGAGAAGACTTAGCCTCTGGTTTTCCAAAATTCTCCTCCCAACCATTGCCTTCTCTAGTTAAAACAATCATTTTATTTGTCTTCCAAGCCTGCTCGCTCTCTAGGAAAAATATCAGCACCAGACATACCTCAAGAATTGAAGAGATTTCTTTGAAGATGCACATACAAGAACCACGACACTACTCGGACTAATTAGGATACCCCAACACTGGCAGCCTAGAAGAACTAATAACAAGATGTGGTGGAGCCTAATATCACTACCATACCATCCTCGACTGTGGTGGCTTTCCAAATAATATGCCTTGGTTTCTAAAAATTAAGCTAAATGAAAATCTGAATATTACATGAGCAAACTGATTTTGATTTGTTCTATACAAAGTTGTGGGATAAAAGCAACGAGGCCAACACCCATTATCTCTTAAGGGAAATGCACTTCAAACATTAAGAGCTCTCACTTTTTCTCACCCCTGCTAAATAATTGTTATGCTTCATCTGTGTTAGACTGTGTGATTTTACTGACTTTATACTACAGGTGGTTGGCAGGAGAGCTTGACTGGTTCTTATCCTGATTGGGGAAAAAATCTTATTCATGCTTAAAACATGACAGCTTTCAATGGTCTCTGACTGACTTACAGGAGCACAGTTATTTGGCAGCTGAGCTGAAGTAAAATTTACATAAGAAAAGGCCATGTTTGGTCAGAGACTTGCTCATTATGGTGGGTTAGTAAAACACAGCAGCTGAATGCCCAAATCAGTTGAAATGAGTACATTAAAATGGGGCAGATATGAGCCACTCATCTTGTAACTGTGCCACCAATATCTGCTTTCAATCTGGGAGGAAGAGGTGGAGACTGACCTAACACTCTATGCTGTAAATTGAACACTAAGAGTTAATAAAGATTAACAATGTAAAACCAACCCTCACCGCACACTGTGAAGTGTTAAACACTGATTGGTGTGGACACAAACACCTCTCAATTTTAACACTGGCGCATTTGCTGTGTATAGCAAAATTAATATTAATTTTAAATGAGATTATATTGGATCTTATTTTGAGATGCAGTGATTGAAATTGCTGTTCACCTTTGAATCTTAAATTTAGGCTTATATAGCAACTATTACAAATCTCATATAGGACTACAACTCCCAGCAAGCATAACTCTGTGCACATACCTTTACTGCTGGCCTCGTGGATGGGTGATGGCTGGCATAGCTCCGCCTGGGGTTTGGCACCGTGCTCTAGCAGCACCTCTGTGCAGGCCACACTGCCCGTTGAGCAGGCGTTGAACAGCGGCGTCACACCATCAATGGTGGTGGCATTCACCTGCAAAACGGGGTGTCGGTATATTGACATCACCACTGTCCCACTAAGGGCTGTACCTTGCAGCACTTAATGTCCCACACCGTCATTGTCCAATACCTACATTGGCACCAGCATCGATTAGTGCCCTTGCGCAGGCCACGTGATCTCCAAGACAGGCTTCATGTAGAGGGGTCACATGGTCGATGGTGAAAATGTTCGCACTGTAGCCCTGAAAAGAAGCACTTGCATCAAACAAATATAACCTGTTGCTGAACTACTTTTTACAAAGATCCGATCGAAAATTCCATACATTCTCCTACTGAACTACAAATGCCACAGATTCTACCCCTGCGAAACTCAATTAACCAGCAGCCCTTGAGATGGAACCCCTCCCACCTGAGACAGCAGAGTCCTCAGAGCCAGGAGACGACCTTGACAGGCAGCCTCATGAAGTGGGGAACGGTCAGCCCATGACCCTGTCAAAGAGAAAATAACATGCTTGAGTCATGCACAAAAAACCTGCCTCCCAACCAGTGGTGCAGTCATGATGTACTGGACTGGTGACTGAATGTTTTCCAGTTGGATTCCTATAATGCAAAAGTACTGAACATTAATTTCTTCAAACTTGGAGACTGAAATGGGAGCTTTCAGGATAACATGGACCAAATATGAGAGACACTGCTCTAGTGTCTTTGGAAAAAGAAAAGCAGTAACTGAGTAACTGCATGTGAATTAACAATGTCTGTACTATAGTGGGTGGTGTTAACTATGAGAATGATGGCCATTCATTGTGTGGAAATGCAAACCCCCCAGAGCGATCAAGTGGAGTGGCCATGGCTAGTCAGGGGATTCCTGCTTTGTTTCCCATTTTATTCCGGCTGAAGGGTGCTGTTCCACATCTGAAATGGATTTCAATAGAGTCAGTGACAGAGCCGCTTGGGTGACATTAGGCTTTCTGACACATGTTAGAGGCCTGCTTGCACTTCAAAGGGAAACGGGAGCCTCTTAACACATCTGGCTCTGCAGCCACTAGGACAGTGATACTTGGCACATGTGCATTTTACATGGTGCCCCGTTGCCAGGTTAAGTGCATTTTCCAGTGGAGCATACACACCTGGTGCCAAGTAAATTCTACTGGCCAACTCGCTGTCCCTTTTTGTAGCAATGAACAACCAATGGCAACGCGGGGTTTGAGTCGGCTGCTCTGAGCACAAAGCCATGGCATGATTAATGGACGGCATTATTTGCTGATTAATGAATTGGGTTTATGGCGTTTGCTACACCTGGGTCGTGCTGCTCACAGCCCACAGGAAGGTGACTTAAGCACTTCCTGTGGACCAGGGCGCTCTTTTGAAGTGTGTTCTTGGTGCGTAGCAGTCCACCATCCATATACAAAGAGGGCACGAGCAGTGACATTCTCAAGAAATGGATGTCCTCATCAGGAGCAGATGGAAGAGACCTCCAGACGTCGGGGGGGGGGGGGGGGGGGGGGGGGGGGGGGGCGGGGGGGGGGGGGGGGGGGGGGGGGGGGGGCGGGCGGGGGGGGGGGGGGGGGGGGGGGGGGGGGGGGGGGGGGGGGG
>JABFEA020000054.1:9568463-9580192 GCA_019775915.2 Cyphomyrus plagiostoma
ACTAGAAGTTTTCAAATCTGCATGGAAAGAGAACCTGTCTAAATACAGACAAGCACTAGTGACTGCTAGGTCTGTGTGTCTCCAGATTAATAGAAGGGAACAAAACCAATCCTAAATTCCTATCTGAATCAGTGTCTAGGTTAACACAGAATTCTCCATTAAGCTCACAAATCCCGCAAGTTCTTAAGAGTGATGACTTAGTTATTTTACCATTAAAAAATGTAACAAAGATTAGACAGACTATGCAGTGCATGTCCTTAGCTACCTACAGCTGCCACTCTCCAGCTAGTCTTATGCCTATCAATAATGAGACCTTTGAATTTTTCATTCCTATAAATCACTCAGGTATAGGCCTGGCCATCAGGCGCTCGCCATCGAGCCCCACCCCCAGGCCTGGCTCCGGGGGGGGGGCCCGGTGGTCCGCATCCGGGCAATGGAAATCATGGATCCATAATGTTTTTCGTCATAAGGAGTCTAATGAGCCGCACTTTGTCTGGTTCCTCACCCTGGACCTGTTTGCCTTGGGTGACCCTATACCAGGGGCATAAAGCCCCGGGCAACTTAACTTCTGGGATCATTGGAACACGCAAACCCCTCCACCACGATAAGGTGTCGGCTCCAGGAGGAGTAATGACTCAAGTCTGTTTATTTGGTAAACGGACTGCATTTATGTAGCGCTGTTCTACAAAGCGCTTTACAATTTATGCCTCACATTCACCCATCCACTCACACATTCACACACCGGTGCCGGAGGCTGCCATGCAAGGTGCCAACCTGCACACCGGGAGCAATTTGAGGTTCAGTGTCTTGCTCAAGGACACTTTGATGGGGTCAGGAGTAAGCAGGGTTCGAACCTCGAACGATAGCACTGCCTTCTGCACCACCAACTTCCCCCTTTATTTAACCACTAAAAGGTCTGTTGTGTCTTTATAATTGCATTGGTTTCCATTACTTGACCATATCCAATCAAAAGTCTATGGCCTTAAACATTTTCATGACAGAATATTACATCTAATAATATCAACAAAAATATCACTTCTTATAAGATTAACATTATTTAATGGTCTCCAAGTATAGAAGCTGAGGAATTTTATGCGTTTGGTCCACTAAAAATTCACTTCAGTATAATGTTTGAAAATAATTTTCTTTGTAAAAAGACAAAAGTTGTTTTCACTCCAGCTGTGAACATAGCTAACATACACGTCTATTGTCATCATGCAATGATTCCCTGGTGTTCAAGGGGTCAAACTCTTTGAACCACTGAAAACTCACCTCAGGATGACAGTATATAACATCTGCGAGTCATATCACTTGATTTTTACCTGGCTCAACTATTCTTCTGTCATGACCTGCTCGTCCGATCCTCCCATTTTCCATACCCCCTCATCTACCTCGTGCGGAATTCCTGTGTTACCGACTGTTTCTCATTGTTGTTAATTATTGAAATCCAATATTAGTTATTGTGATGTATTTAAGTCTGTGTTAGGTATGTTTTCCTAGTCTGGCTATTAACATCATATTGTGTCTGCCTATTCTGTGGTCCTGTGTTGTTTGCCCTGAATTAAATCCAGTGTTTTCCCCTATTCTCTGCTTCCACGGTCTGTGCCTCATGCAATTCATGACAGAATGACTGGACTCCAAAAGAAGACGCCCCGCCATATGGAGGAGGAATACCTCAATTTGGTTGACGAGGTGACCTACTGGCTTGGGCAGCCAGAAACAAAGGACAGCCCAGCTACCAGAGATTCCGAGAATCTGCACCTTGCGGAGTATATGTGGAGAAACTTGATCCAGCTAAGAAGCTGGGTCGCAGGGGAGATGTTCCAGCAGGTGAGTATGGACTGTGGTCTTTCTACCCCCTTGCTGTGCTAGCTGCCAAACCTTGCAAAAGCCTCCATGGCGCTTGCATGCATGAGGAGAAAGAAGCAGAAAAACAGATGGGAGGACACACTGGGTGTCTTCGTGGGGTTCATTTTGGTCTCCCCTGCAATCCCCCCAAGTTGGGAGGAGCCTGTTGCAATTTTTGACCTGATGATGTTCGCATCACTGGGATACCCCGCTGCTTCACTGTCTGCACCTGAAGCCCACCTGTCCGCTGCTTTGCTGTGAATGCCCGAAGCCCGTGCTATCATGCCTGTTTGCGAGTCGGCACCCATAGCCGCAGCTCCTGCTCAGCCCCCCGTGGTTTCTGTCCCGGCGGTTCCTGCTAAGCCCCCTGTGGTGCCAGCTCCCATCCCCCCCGGCTCCCAGGAGGTCCCTGCTTCCCTGTTCCTGTCCCAGTTCCCATGCCCCCTGTCCCCGAGGAGGTTCTGATCTGTCAGACCACCACTCTTTCCCCCTTGGTGGAGATGAAGGAGCTTGAGTGGGACCCCTCGGGGATTTCCCTGATGATGGGATTTCCCTCCGGTGGGTCACCTCCCCAGCATGGCAGATCCCGACCTGGTCCCCGTCTCTTAGCCTCCCGGAGAGGAAGAGGACACTTGCTTTGGGGTCGGGTCCCACCTGCCCTGCCCCCTTGCTCACTTTTGGTCCCCTTGGCTTTGGCTCGGCGGTTGCCTGCAGTTCCTCTGGCTCCTGCTCAGTGGTCGCCTGCGATCCCCCTGACTCGTACTCAGCAGTTGCCTGTGGTTCCATATGCGGTGACTCACTGGGCGGTTGCAGTCCCGCCTCCAACTCCTTGTTGGTTGTCTGCGGTTACCCCAGCTCCACCTCATCGGTCGCTTGTGGAATCCCTGTGTTACCGGCTGTTTCTCGTTGTTATTAATTAGTCTGATGTATTTAAGTCTGTGTTAGGTATGTTTTCGTCCATTTCAAATAACATTCCGAGGGATAGCCAGCATGAATTGAGGAGAGGTAGATCCTGTTTAGGATTTTAGATTATGTTCTTAATGTTCTGTAGGTCTTCATTAAAGGGGATTTCACCAGAAGCAGTACCTGTATTGTGAATGGCAGCAAAGGCTTTTGAGGTTTTTCACATATTACAAAAATTCTGCGCTGTTGCACATATCAGATACCAGGGATTCAGTGAAAAGCAACTACTTCTTCCTTGACTTCAACTTCGTTACCAGTCCAAAAACTCCAATTTTCAGTTCCCTCTTCACATTTTTGAATAAATTCTATGAAAGTGCCATATTTCTACTATAATGTCGTATGGTTACTTTTGAGATTTCAGACACAATTTAATCAGGTAACAATTTTGCTCTCATTCTGGAACCAGAATATTGTTTTAAACTTTCTTCAAAATTTACTACCCTTAAAATAATAAAACATTCTTTTCAAAGTATGACATTTAAAGGACTCCACAAACAAACTTTTAGGTAATATTCAGAGAAATGTTCTCAAAGGGCATCCTGAGGACTTTAGTAAACTGTAATTACATGGGTCTGCAGACTCAACGCCGGTGCTCCACCTTCTGGTCATTGGAAGGTACTACAAACCCCACCCCCACTCTGTGTGTTTCATCACTCTGCAACAGAAATGCATTTTGTGGTTCCACAAAGACATTGCCTGCATGAAAATTTTACTTCAGGAAATGGATTTTTGGGTTAGAAATTTATAAATAAATTTATTTCCTCTGAAAAATGCATTTTGTAAATGATATGACCCTTTTATTCACAAAAGTGGATATATTACTAGCTTTCTGTTCACAAAAGGCATTGTGCTTCCATGAATTCTGCACACAAAAGGAAACATCACTTTCTTTCATGCACAGAAATAAAAAATTTATGCTTTCATAGACACACTGTAACTAACCACTTGCCACGTTTGATTTATGAAAAACTAGGACACTCATTTTTTGGGGGGGAGGGAAGTAAGAAGCATGCACTGATGACAGTGAGGTGCCACACCCACCACATGACAAACCACCTCAACGATGAGAACCTGAGTGCAGTCTGTAACGGGAACTGAGGGTGGCTGTGAGAGCTTTGAGGGCAGATAAGGAGACGTGCATTAGACATATCGGTGAGCAGGTGGTACACCATCTCTCGTCTAGTGACCCACGTCCTGCTTACATAGGATATCGAAGCATTACGCACATCTGAATTTGTTCCTCAGAGACTTGCAGTCAGGGTGAGTGATGGGACGGTCCTTACAGATGACACTGCAGTTGTGACCTGCTGGGCCAGCTACTTGGGGCAGTTGTTTAAAGCTGACCCTCCAGCTAGGACATTGGACATCTGAGTCCAAGCAGTAAAATAAAAGTATAGGCATGGCCAGTCCTTGCTGTGTTTTACCGTCTTGAATCATTTTGGGATACAGGATTTGGGAAAACCTAATGAGTTTTTAAAAAAAATTTGCTTCTTAGGTAATTGCTCTCTTAGTATCTGCGAACAATAGTCTACATGAACAGTATGACTGCACAGAGTAGTGAAGTCTTTAGTACAGTATTGTTTATTTTAATCTATCAGGCTTCAGTACCTTATACTACTTTATTGTAAGAAAAGTTGAAGGGTTCCCAACTCTTAGGGAAATATGGACATGTTGTATACTGTGTTACTGCATTACCAAAATTGAATTTTTAGTGTAACTAATGCAGACATTTTTTTCAGAAAAGTTTGTTGTTCGGGGGCGGCATGGTTGTGCAGTGTTTAATACTGTTGCCTCACACTTCAGGGACCTGGGTTTGAGTCTCTTCCTGGGTTACATGTGTGTGGAGTTTGCATGTTCTCCCCGTGTCGTCGTGGGGTTTCCTCCGGGTACTCCGGTTTCCCCCCACAGTCCAAAGACATGCTGATGCTAATTGGAGTTACTAAATTGCCCGTAGGTGTGCATGTGTGAGTGAATGGTGTGTGAGTGTGCCCTGCGATGGGCTGGCCCCCCGTCCAGGGTTGTTCCCTGCCTCGTGCCCATAGCTTCTGGGATAGGCTCTGGACCCCCCATGACCCAAAAGGATAAGCGGGTTGGAAATTGGATGGAAGTTGACTGTTCTGAAAGTTTTTTCCTTCATTTTTTGTTATATCTTAGCAACTTTTATTTCATTTTTCTGTGGAATTTTCTATGTGGTGAGGTAATCTAACACTCAATTCAAATTGGCTCCGGCCTGCTGTCTTGGTGACGTTAGAATGCCTGGTGATGTCAGTGACACTGTTATGTCACGTAGAACTTTGGAAGCTGAAGTGTGGCTCATTACACATTTCCTGCTTTCTACAGATTGGTCACTGATCAGTGCTTCTCTTAAAGAAGTCATGGCTACACCAGTACTAAACAGTATAGAAACATGGAAATCATGCTGGTCTCTGCTGGTTTTTCTGCAGGGTTTCTAGTCCTTACAATTCTAATGTGTCATATTTTGCCCCTTTTAGGTCCTCTTGCACAAACCTGTAATTTTATTTATTTATAAATTTAAGTATCTTTCAAACGGCCATGCTAACAAACAGCTTATTGTGGTAGGTGGTCCACCATGGTTTTGTATGTTTAAATCCCAGCTCTTGTTGCTCTTTGATGGTTTTATGTGGGTGGGTCACCTGCAGTTGGTCATGCTGGTATGAGCAGCTAAACCAGCCAAAATCACCATCATTATTAGCGAGTATGACCCGCTAATAACCATCATGTTAAAACATATCATTGCTGACCAGTTTAAGGTAAGTTGGTTAACTAGCTTAACCAGCTTTTAACCAGTTTTTTCAACAGGGTGCTAATTTGAAATGTGGTATTACTTGAGTTTAGAAGCATCATCCACCATTATCAGCTGAAATTATTTCCTTATATACCTATACTGCTCCTTATCTTGCTTCGTAGCTATATGCTTATTATTAAAAAAAAAAAAAAAACTACGTACATACTTTAAGTGTACGTCATTAAGGGCTCTATGCCTCAAACATCGTGACTTCTCGCGAGATTACAGCCGGAGTTCGCGTTGTACTGCTTGAGTTGCTTGCCGTGGTCCGGATGTTGTTGTTTCGACAAGGAGCTGTGGGGAAACTCTCGGGACGAGGTTTCTGCTACCGCTTTCGCTTTGTGTAGGCTATAGTCTCCGCTAAAACAGAATAGTGTTTTGTTCACAGTTCTTCTCGCATTGAAATTCACAAGTCGGGGAGGATGGAAGACTTCGACGAGATCTACGAGGAAGAGGAGGACGAAGACAGGGCCGCCGAGGAGCAGCTGCTGAAGTACTCGCCGGACCCGGTGGTGGTGCGCGGATCCGGCCACGTCACTGTGTAAGGATCGGCGCGGGTGTGGGCAGTAAGCGCAGCGCAGCGCAGTCGCCTGTCTGCCTGTAGGTTCATGTTTTACGGCGTTGGAGAAAATGGCTACTGCTGTTTGGAAGATAATTAGGTGAAACAGTGGCCAGTTTGCTTTTTCCTTGTCTGGGGGTTTGCTATGTTCTCTCAATGTCTGATTCACAGAGTCTGATACTAATACGGTTACCTGGCGAACAGTGCCAAGGGCCTAGATATGATGGGCTGTTAGATGTCTGTAACACAATGATACCTTCGCGTAATTTGGTGTTTAGATTGCCGCAAGGCAACCTACTCACTGCCTGGGTGTGCGCATGCGCGTTTGTTCTGAAAACACGTACTGTGTTGAACTCCGCCGTTTGTCTTTTAACTTTGAAAACGGTATTTGTTAACTTGAGGAGACTGTTGAGGGAAGTGCTGACATTTCTGCATTGCATTGTGGTCATTTAGGGCTGGGGGCAGCATTGGGCCAATATAGTTATTTATTCAAATTGGTCTTTGTTGTTACATCGGAATCGGAATTCCCTGGGCAGATTGCCAGTCCAGCATGGGGAATACATGTGCACACACTGTGCCAGTTTGCCCTACGACTGAGAAGCTGACAAACTTAAAAACTCCACACCGACAGTGTGGGGGTGGGATTCCATCCCTAAAGGTATAAAATGACAGTGCTATCCATTAAGCAACCATGCTGTCCCAGTGCAGGATATATTTTCAGTCTATAGCTTAATCAAGCATTATTGTCTAAAGGGCAGTCATACTAAACGTATCCATGTGCCCGGATGGTTCTGATCGGTGCATACATACAGCAGTGATATTCCCCTAGACCAGCAGAGGGCAGAGGTATTGCAACAAACACAAATACAAACAGTGAAGTGACGCAGGTAAACTTTAATAAAAGAGACAAGGCTGAAAGTTATTAATCTTGGCTTAGCCACTATTAAGGTATGACATACCATGGTATTTTGAAATCTTTATTACAATATTAATTGGCATCCACTCCTCCAGTAAATTTTATTACCAGAATAGTGCTGCTTTTTGAAATACTGTATACCTTGGTATAATGTTTGAACAGTATGAAATATTCGATTTGCTGGTACCTCCAACCCTGCTCACACAGCTGGTCATCATATCTACAACAGCTATTCTTTAATGATTCAGTTGTTTCCTGAGTTGGTCTCTTATACATCATAAATGGTCTCTTCTGCCTTTGTCTTTGAATTGCTCTCTTATTTGGTCCTTGCTTTGTAGCATTTCCTGTTCCTGGTTACAGTTTGGTTACCGTTTAGCTGTACTCATTCTAGGTTGGATCCATGGCTGCTATATGCATTACATTTATTTAGCACACACTTTCTAAAACACATGTCACATTGGAATAAAGTAGGCCCGGCAAGTGCTAGGAGTGTTTGGGCATTAAGAGGCTTGTTTGTGGATTTGAAGCAGCAACCTTCTGATCACAGACACAACATAACCCACTGAGCCACGCACCACCCCTAAAACTACACAATGATAAATGAGAACAGTATTGTGTAACCGGTGGAGCTCTGTTGCTTTCTTAAATTTCTTCTGAAGAATCACTGACCTGTATCTCATCCACAGGTTTGGGCTCAGCAACAAGTTTGAGTCAGAATTTCCATCATCACTGACTGGAAAAGTGAGTGTTGTTCTTAGTCTCAGGTTGCAGTTTATATTTCATGTTCACGCCAATAGTAAACTTATTGAATTTCTTGTCCCCAGGTGGCGCCAGAGGAGTTTAAAGCTAGCATCAGCAGGGTGAACAGCTGCCTGAGGAAGACTCTGCCAGTCAATGTTCGCTGGCTGATCTGTGGCTGTTTGTGCTGCTGTTGCTCACTGGGCCTCAGTATGTGGCCGGTCATCTGTCTCAGCAAGAGGGTGAGCATCCCACCATATCTCTATGCGTGTCATTTACACTCCAGTGTATTGCTTTATAGTCTAATGCCACTTACCCTCTGACATACAGGAACAGACCTGTACCCGAGCTGCACCATACCGCAAAGAGGCTAGTTACAGGGTGGTTCCAACTCGCTTCGGTTTTCCACCACAGAAGGGTCGACTCTGTAAAGGCGCTGCCGAGTTTGGAGAGCGACAGTGACGTAGAACTGACTAAGAGATGCTTTTGTACTGTTCAAACTGTGTACACGTGATTTACACTCTGCTGGTTTCATAATTTTCTAGCAAGTCTATGAGAATTTCCATCTTATGTTGGCATCAAACTCTAGCGGAATTAGCATTTTCCTGTGTAAATCTGCATTATGAATCCATTCTGTTCAGCCATTCTATAGTACGTTTTTAAGTAGGACATTGGAAATGTTCAAGTTCTGAGTTGTTGGAAATGCATAACTACAGCGTCAGGTGCAATGCTACTATTAATGAATAATATAATATATAGAATATTTCTTTTTTCCTTCAGATAATCCATTCACAGAACATCGGTATCGCTGTGCATTTTGATCAATCAGATAGTGTTGATGCAACCAGCTTGGTTTGTCACACTTTTGGCACCTGTTAGTAAGCTGGGCTACATCAGCTCGGGTACGGCTCGGTTCTTGGTGGCAGTAGGAATAAGCATTTTTGCCAGAGGTCATCCTCCACCGATGTACTGTTTGTACCACAGTGTCTGTTGGTTCTAATTTAGTCTCGTTGGTTTGGTATGTTTATCAGTCTACGCCGCAAAGCCTCTGAGATGTCAGGCTCAATAACCAACCATGAAGTTCTTTGGTCCTGCTCTTTGTATTTAAACGTTTTTTTTTTTTTATAGACCCGACGGTCCATAGAGAAGTTGTTGGAATGGGAAAACAGTAGGCTGTACCACAAGGTGAGTATGGTAGGGAGAGAAGTGAGGAGCTGTAAGGTGTGTTGGGAATGCTTAAGTTCTGCTATTGCAGGCAGAGTGGAACCATAACCTCCCAGTATGTCTCCACAGCTTTGTCTGCATTGGAAACTGAGCCAGAGGAAATGTGAAACCAACAACATGATGGAATATGTAAGTTTTGCTCCCCAAAATCGGCATCTTCTGAAACATAGGTGCCAAGTAAAGGATGGATTCTATCTGTAAAGAGAGCGAAGCGATCGACTGTTAATATTAGCTTAAATGTGTACACTGTGTGTTTTGAATCTGGCTGGCTGTAAATTTGAATTCCAGTGTAAGAAAGCTTTGCTTCATACAGGTAATGGGTAATGGGATTTAGGAGAATAGCAGTTTTCCAGTTTTGGGAATTGTTATTGGCAATTAAAATGGAAGCTTTAGCTGTATATTTTGCAGTATATTTTCTTGCATATTTGTAACCTGATGTGGTTGGGGGTCATTCTGTTGCGACATGAATTCTGTCGCTGGAGTTCTGTTTGGGATGGTGGCGTCAGGGTGGTGGGCCATGTTTGGCCCAGTTCAGTTTAATACGGAGGGGAACTGGTAATGATAATGTTGCACGTTGTTTAGTTTTCACTGACCAGTGTTCTGTCTTGTAAAGATGGTGTTTTATTTTTCGTACTGTTCGAGTGATGTTATTTCTCTCTTTTTAGGTCATACTCATAGAATTTCTACCCAAGACTCCCATCCTACGGCCAGACTAGCTATGCATCTGAGCATTGGCCTCCTCTTTCATAGGTGCCTTGTGTGGTACTCTCCTGGTGGCTCTGGAATCACTGCGCAGGATCAGTCTGGACTTTGGATTTTCCTTTTTTTTTTTTTTTAAAAAAAAATCTTTTTGTGATGTTTTTGTCACACCTCTCCATGCTGTGTTATTGCCTCTGGCTCTACCTGCTGAGCTGAAGTCATGTGTGCACCGATGGTGTGGGGGGGGGGGCGTCTCCTCGGAAGTAACAAAAGGAACTTTGAAGCTCCATGTTCATCTTCTGAGCCATTTCTGCCGATGGCTTTCTGTATAAAACCTTCAGACATAAGGTTTGTATCTTCAGTAACCTAAAAGTCAGATGGTTGGAGTCTGACCTGAGTTGCTATGGACACAAAGGCTTGGATTCTCTGCAGTAGAAACGTGTTGTGGTTTGGACTTCTGCCTACTAACTAGGACCTGAACCAGGGTACTTTGAACCCACTTTATTAATTATTGAGGAAACCTACCCTGGACTATTTGGATCCTATTGTTCCCAGTACCAAGAACCTGAACCAGGAACCTGGAGGCTCAGGATCAGTGGATTCTTTGGAAACTCCAGTTATTCCTGTGTGTTTTTTTTTCTGTTGAACGGGTGGTAGATGTTAGTAGTGCAACCTTTTGCTGTTTGTGTGTGGGGAAATCACTGCTATACACATTTCCACCCCTCCGGGCAGCTGTTTGCCTTACCGACCTTGGGACCCCGTTCGCCTGACCTATCAACATGACATTGAGAGGCTGATCAGCTCTGATCTGAGCTGGAGGGGCATTGGAAGCTGTTTGGACTGTTTAACTGTATTGAACCTAGTCTTGGCCAAGACGTTTACTCTGTGTGTCTGAAATAGGATTTTGAATCGTCAGAAGAATATGCACATTTGCCTTTTGAGCAAATGTGTAGGCAAAAGCAGCCATTTTCATTCTGTATCAGCATTGGTTTCTTTCTTCGCCCAGTTATAATTTTTTTTTTTTTATTTAACGTGAAAGAATATTTTTGTATCCCTCAGGTGAGGCTGGAATGTTGTGTTTTACATGGTGGTTCAGCAATTGTAATGCTCAATCCGCAGCCTGCATGGCTGAAAGCACAGAACTCATTTATCCTGTTGGTTTTGATTTTACCGATTCAGAAGTTAACATGAAGGGCAGGATTACTGAACCGAAGCAGTGTTTAGTATTTAATAAATGAATTTGAATTCTGAAATGTTTGTTTGTATTAACGTGTCTGTTTATATGGCTACAGTGTGCCCATACGCCATTTGCTCAGTGTGAGGGTCCTAGGAGCCTTCCTGTTTTGCACTTTTTGACTTTGTTTTATTCGGCGAGTGACACATACATAAATGCCCCTGGATAAGCTTAAGTTTAAAACATTGTAACCTTCAGAATAATTCAAGGACAAGGCGGAGTTACAGCTGTAATCCTCTGAGAAAGTCGTTGTATGCTAACCGAGGGCAAAACAGGGTTGATTTTGGGCGTTGATTTCATCCCTATTGCCAAGTAATGCTGCACGTCGTCAAATGGGATTACGAGGTGTTTCTCCTACCAGGGTTCATTGGTCACAGCCTGCTCTTCGACATCTTATTTCCACTGTCAATTGCCATCTTAGTTTGAGTTTTTGATTATTGCTGCGATTATTTATCTTTAAATTTTATTCTGTCCTTAAGCTGTCCAGTGATTAGCGGTGTTGCCTCGTATCTCCTGGTTTGGAGGTTTGAATTCCACCTCTGTGTCAATTCGATGTTCTCCCCATGTTCCGTATGATTCCTCCCATAGTACCAGGCCAAGTTGTCAGGTTAACTGATGTCAGTAATTTTCCCACATTTGCGTACAGCATTGTGCTGGTGACATCACCCTGCTTACTCCTGACCCCATCAAAGTGTCCTTGAGCAAGACACTGAACCCCAAATTGCTCCCAGTGTGCAGGTTG
>JABFEA020000054.1:9580292-9593412 GCA_019775915.2 Cyphomyrus plagiostoma
GTGGATGGGTGAATGTGAGGCATAAATTGTAAAGCGCTTTGTAGAAAAGCGCTATATAAATGCAGTCCATTTACATCCATGGCCCTGAGTAGGCAGGTCAACAAGATTCGGGCATTAGTTCTAGAGATGCATCAATCCGATGTTTGGATTGGCATCGGCACTGATCCTGGCCTATTTGACGGATCAGGTATCGGTAATACGTGGCTGATCCACGTACATTGCTTATTAAGTTTCTGGCAGTCTGTAAAAAGAGCTCCTGTTTTGTGTTAAATATTTTTGTACAATCAGTCGTTCTTTCCCATTTTGGATGTGTCTTGGCGGCATTCAAGCTTAACATTAATGCTGCCATTCCGTTGTTTTGCTACTCGGTGGGTATGAGAGGAGTGACGTCCACCTACTGTGACGTCATGCACATATTCTTCGCGGTAACGAGGAGCATAAAATCACAGGTTGACGAACCTGCAAGTATTTTACGCTTTTAACAGCAACTACAAACAGCAATTTGCAATCTTTGTAAAAGCAAAGCTTTGAGAGATGGGAATAGTGTTTATTGGAGAATCCCACTAAACAAATTGCACGCAACTGTGCGAGACAATGCGAGTTATATGAAAAAGGCAATGGATGGTGTGGGAGTCGCTTGCTTGGGATGTGCACATGCTGTAAGCTGTGATATAGTGGTAGTGTAAGTGATGCTGTTGCCGGTGGAAGAAAAAATGTCTGGCATTTTAAGCATTTGACACTTGCGTATCCTTACTTCAAAGATATTCAAATAGGACTGTAAAATGCCTCAAACGCTTAAGACAGCCTAATTGAAGATCGTTTGGCATACATTTTTTTCATCTGTATTTACTAGTTTAAAAATATTAATATAAAGTGTAAACATTTATTATATTAAAATATTAAAGTAAAAAGAGCTCTTGAATCGGATCGTAACTGGAAAAATGTGAATGACCTAATTAGTTCTTGGGAGGCGGGGGGGGAGTATTTTTTTTTTTTATTCAGGCCAGATTTAACGATAGCCTGGGTCTAGGTCTTAGGGTGCTGCTGTGACTAAGCAGGATCGCCACAGAATTGTCAGAACCCAGTGCATCCAGTTTACTGGTTAACCAGAACTAGCAGTGTGACTTTTAGTCTAAATGTGACATTTTGAACTACTTCTTAAGTATAATATAACACATTTTATCAAGACTCACCATAACAATGAGAACTAAGACAATTATGGAAAAAAAACATACAACTAGTAATTTTTAGAAAATAAAATTAAGTATGCCCATTGAAACAAAATGGTTAAATTGAAAGAACTTTGATTTATTTTCACACTCCAAAGTGATTGGCTAGTGCAAGCTTTCTTTTTTGTTTTTACAAAAACTAATCGGTGAAACTTGTGCTTTGATAGCTGGGAGGTTATGGCGTGTCTGGGGACTACTTGCAAACAGGAATCTGGAGCAAATTTGCTTAATTGATGAATGTAAAGTGTCTTTTGTTATAATCTTTTTCAGCCAGCAGGGGGTGAGGTTATCAAATATCAAATAACTGGTGGGGGGAATATCAGCAGAATATTTTTTTTTAGTATGAAATAATCACTTTGAAATTTTGTAATAGATGTATGTCATTTTCAATATTTCCTTCAGCATGATTCATATTCAGGCAGGTTCTGTTTGGGGTATAGGAGAACCTATTGAGATTGGGCTGTTTTACATACATAGCCAGGAATGATCGTGATTGGGCAGTCTTACAGACAGAGCCAGGAATGATCATGATTGGGCAGTCTTACAGACAGAGCCAGGAATGATCATGATTGGGTGGTCTTCCATAAACAAGCAGAAATTCTATTGGAGAAGCATAAATGAGCTAATTGTGACTAGATATTGAGCACAGGTGTGTAGGATACAGTGCCATGTGCACATGACCTCAGCACTATAAAAGCAGTAAGTAAATAGTTCTAGGGGCAGGTAATTCCAAGTTTTCAGGTAAAGCTGAAAATCATAGCCTCTCGCACAGGTCCAAAAAAGAGAACTGAATGCGGCAATCAGGTCTGTACTTCTCTCAGGATAGTGGGTTATCCCAAGCCTGTGTTGGTATCTTTTGCTTCTTTAAATACGAAATGTACTGAATTGGCTCAGATTTCTGCTAGTGACGGTAAGACTATATACCACAGGGTCTGGATTGTTTCAGTGTTGGCAAATATTTGATTTCAGATATTCAAATATGTCATTGTCATCTGGACATTAAAAGAATTGCAGAAATAAGGATTGTGCTCCAGTAAGAACCTGAAGAATTGTGAGACAACATAGTATTTCGGTTTCTGCTGGCAGAAAATGAATAAGGTGTTTGTGCCTGAAAAACCTATTTAAGTAGGTATTACTCTGCAGTCCATTTCCCCTGCTGTGTATGTGTTTGTTCTTCTTGCTCATATACTTTGTATGTATTGTTGTTTTTGTGTGTGAATGTATAATTGTATGGTTAGGATTTGTACAACTTGCGTTGATCGTTATTTCTGTTTGCACGTTTCTGTGCTTGTGTGTTTTGTTTGTGGCTAAATGTGTGTAGGTGCTTCTGAGCGTGTTTGAATGTACGCTCTGCCTTCTACTACAATCCCTACAGACACAAAGATGGCCCCTAATGTTCCCAGTGTCCTTCTGGGCCACTCGGACGTGGTGCTGATTGAGAAGGAGCTGGACGCTGATCTCAAAGACCAGGGGGATCCGTGGAATGTTCCTGAACTTCAGGACAATGGAGTTGCATGGTCAGGTGAGCACGAATCGTTGGAATAAGTGTGCTATAACACCTCTTTTTGACCAAATGGCTGGGTACATAAATCACAAGTGTCCTTAAATTATTACATGTCAAATGCTTCACGGTTTATTACAATTTTATGGAATATTTATCCCAAAAAACAACATGATTATTTAATAAAATTTTTATGGTGCCTTCCCTGACATAGTGTCCCCAATGTACTTAACAAGGAATCCTAAAAGTGTCATTAGCTGGTGATAGAGCATTTTAAGGCAGCAACAATTAAAATACATAATATATAAAGAAGAGAAAACAAATCGGGGAAAGCTTCTAGGGGGTTATGGTGATTTTTAAGAAATGTAAGCTTTTTTTAATGAAATAGCCCAAACAGAATTTAACAGTTGTTATATTTTTCTTATTTGAAAATAAGTCATTAAATTGATAGTAGAAGAGATATTATACTTAAATATGTTTATGGTTTTCCCTAAAATATTCTTCTGCTTTACATTAAAATTAACTCTTGTATAAATGTGTGTTTTCCTTATCATCGAATATATAAGTCTGTCTTGGATGAGCCAGCATTGCCTAAAACTGTAGAACAGACACACTGATGCAGTCTTGTTTCTTGTGTGAGGCAGACCTAGACCGAAAAGGAAAGGCTGCCAGGCTGATGGTCTTTGGCGGCAAATTCGTGCTGCTGCTTGGCTTCCTCTACATGTTTGTCTGCTCCTTGGATATTCTCAGCTCTGCTTTCCAGCTCGTTGGAGGTATGAGCCGCAAAATAACACACAGGCAAATGTACGTCCAAATGTTTTTCTCGGTGGGGGTTGGGGGCTCGTGTCACGGCTCCCGTCACGGCTCCCGCACGTCACCTTCTCTTTCATCCCTTTAGATGTTTCTTTATGGAAGTACTGTCATCCGGTTTACATATATAACTGACAGTGTGATTATGTCGGTGTGTGTTGCTCCGGTAATGGTGTGAATAAGGATCGCTCACCTTCCTTTTAGGTAAGGCTGCGGGGGACATATTCCAGGAGAACTCCGTGCTCTCCAACCCCCTGGCGGGCTTGGTTATTGGGGTTCTTGTGACGCTCTTGGTACAGAGCTCCAGTACATCCTCCTCCATCGTCGTCAGCATGGTGTCGTCTGGCTGTGAGTATAGAACGTTATCAGCAGTGTATTCGTTAGACTAGCATGCAGAACCGATGGTGACACAGATGTCACATGTATTGGTTTGCATGCATGTATACGATTCAGATTAGTGTCTCCGGGAAAATATATGAATAACTGGTGCTTAGGATGGTTCTGTAATAACCCTAATTTTACACCCTAATTTCATTCAAACGTATGAAATAAGTATGGCGTTAAGGATGACTCTGCTTTGTCACAGTGTTACAGGTCCAGAGTGCTGTCCCTATCATCATGGGGACCAACATTGGCACTTCTGTCACCAACACTATCGTAGCCTTGACACAGGCAGGAGACCGTGATGTGTTTCGCCGGTGAGGATACGCACTATGCCACTTTTAAACCCGGAAAACTATGGTTTCCTGGAAGCTTTTTTTAATGCCGTCAAATATGATGCTTCTCTGCAGGGCCTTTGCTGGGGCCACTGTGCACGATTTTTTCAACTGGCTGTCAGTGCTGGTACTGCTGCCTCTGGAGGTGGCTTCTGGATACCTCTACAGGCTCACCGGCCTCCTGGTGAACTCGCTGCACATTCGGAGTGGCGAGCAAGCCCCCCAGCTGCTCAGCGTCATCACCGACCCGCTCACCAACGCCATCATCCAGGTTACCCTCCCCAACATATCATTACAACACGAAGCATCCACGGATGGAGAATCCATACCTATCCTCTTGAGATCCAGGGGTGATCATTTTCGGTGTAAATGATGAAAACCTGATATAGGCTTGATAAATGTGCATGTCCCCAGGATAACTGAAGCACCTTTGCTTTGAATGAATGCTCTGATTGGGGAATATTTGCAAAGCCATTTTAGCTCAAAGTTCATGGTAAACATTGGTGAGAGAGTCTCCTCCTGGTGATTTCACAGGTTTATAATACGATTGGGGCTAGGGGTGTAGGGCTTAGGGTTAGGATACTGCTGGGCCACCTCTGCTTACCCCCTTGTTATATAGCCATTACTCTGGTGTCCTAGCCTTGTACTTTGCTGTGTTGAACGTTAAGTGTACTTCAGTTTTCTGGGCAAAGAAAATGAGTTTTTATTTTTTATTTTTTAGCTATTTTCCCATCTTTAAAAGTATTCTGATGTCTGACGAGAGATTTTTCTGGCACTGTGCTTTGTGGGACTGTGCTCCTTAAATTATTTTTCTAACAAGTTTATTAATGGTGGCTTTTAATGAGGCAGTGCACATGTGTACTACAATCAAGAGTATCCAGGCAAGGTGTCATATTTATTATTCTTAATTGACTTTGACATTCAAAAATATGTTTGGTTACCATGTGTACATAGAGACATAAGTAATCTGACATAATACATGTAAATCCAAAAATTTGCTCCATGTTAGATGAAATTTTTTTCTTTTTTGTGCCTAGTTGGATGAAGATGTTTTAAATGACATTGCTACTGGAGATTCAGCCAGGAACCGGAGTCTTATCAAGATATGGTGCGAAACAGAGACCAACACGGTAATATATCATAAACACACTATGCACAACAATCTGAATAAGTAGTGTAAACGTAGCACAGATGGGCACAGCATTCATGCAAACTAATTTGGGACCAAATAGTACTTTCCCACATAATAGATCTGCTGCACAAAAGATTGGATTGTATTATAAGCACTCTTCAAAGTTCTTCAAAATGAACATGGTATACTGTCACAAAACACAGTAAACAGAAGAATCACTAATGACAGTAAAGATCAATGTTACTGTCATATGACACACAGAATAAACATACCACAATGACAATGCATAGGTAAAAATATAAGGATTCCCATAATACGTACAACGCAGCAAAGCATTTAAAGGATATTGGGAATGAATGGTTGGGTAGAAGGTACCTACATGGTTATACAGAGCACCACAGTCCATAACCACAATAACAGTTCAGAAAAAAAAAACTTTCCATTTGGTGAGAAGCGCAAGGCTTACAATTCTGTATTTCACATGTCACCTTTATCTTCACATGTGGTACAATGCAGTGTCATAGTTTTGTTGTTATGGATGCATAAGTGTTCTTGTTTTCACCTCTAATTTTCAGACCTTGCAAAATGTTACTGCGACCAGCATAGATGACTGCACCCCACCTGGGTTCTGCTGGGTCACGGGAAACTTAACTTTGACCATGAAGAATGTTTCGGAGACGGTCAACCTCAAGAAATGTATGTATGCTCTGAAATGTAATGTATATAATATTAATTATGGCTCTGGTTTTGAATCTCTGGTTTATAGTTTGTAGTTACATAATCATGTTTATTGGTGAGTAGCGATCTCTCCAGAACCATGCCCTTTAAACGACTCTTTAAAAGTGCTTAATTTGCTGTTAATAAACCCTGGATGTTTCCTGGGACAGATTGTACAAAGAAGATCCCGGCAGTACTATGATCAGGAGCCAAACCTCTGCAGTAAATTTTCATCAGTGATACTTTTGACATAAATCATTAACTAATAACTTGACTTGATTGCTTTAGGTGCTCATTTGTTTGCCAATGCCAACCTGCCAGACCTGGCAGTGGGCCTCATCCTGCTGGCGTTATCTCTGCTGCTTCTCTGTACCTGCCTCATCCTTATTGTCAAGATTCTCAACTCGGTGCTGAAAGGCCAGGTGGCTTTGGCTATCAAAAAGATTATTAACACAGGTGAACAAATCTGGAGTCATAATTGCACGTCTGCAGGTACTTGGTCATCAGCACAACTAACCAGTCAATGAATCATCAACAGGTGTAGGCATGTTGTTTGATCTTACACACTCAATAACTGGCTTATCTGTTCATGTTCTGCCTTGGGTTCATTCAGAAGGACATATTGTGAAAATATTGCCTGTGGATGTCCAATTAAGAGAATTTTCACTGTATGTATGCATGAGAGATTGTTTACATGTAGGATTGAATTACTAATTCATAAAAAAAATAATGCAGAATCATCGGAGTTTGGAACTGATTATTGCTAAATTGTGTTCCTATGTGAGCCAATGCTGCATGTTCATCTGAGAACGCGATATTATACGACGGATCACCCGCATCAGTTCCCTAACCTCACCTTCTTCCTTCTGCCTGCTGCCCTTCAGATTTCCCCTTCCCCTTCAGTTGGCTGACGGGCTACCTAGCCATCGTTGTTGGGGCAGGAATGACCTTCGTCGTCCAGAGCAGCTCTGTGTTTACTTCTGCAATCACACCTCTGGTTGGTGAGTGATGCTCACGTCTTACAGGCTGGTTTCTGAGTGTTGTCAGGGTTTATGTCTCAATAATAATAATAGCAGCATTTATTTCTGTACTGCTTTTCTCACACTCGAGGATGCTTTATGACGCATGCACTCCCTGCAGGTATTGGCGTGATCAGCATAGAAAGGGCTTACCCTCTGTCTCTGGGTGCCAACATCGGAACCACCACCACCGCCATCCTTGCGGCCCTGGCTGGCCCCGCAGGCACGCTCAGCGACTCCCTTCAGGTAACAGCTTCACAGATCGCCTGTTATCACGGACAGCGCAAGAGTACACAGCTCTGGAAGCAAATTAAGAAGCTGCAGCAGAATTTTTCAGTTTCACTCATTTCTCGGATAATGATAATATGTCTATGTAAAATGTATTTTTTGCAAACTCCAGCCTGTTTCTTTCCTTGATCCTTCCTTGCTTTATGGGAGTTCAGTCCTGCTTCTAGGAGCCTGTTACGAACTGTCCAAGCAGTGCACTTCACACCATTTAAAGGTCACTTGAGGTCATCATCCAATTTATGATCATTGCTGGATGAGTTGACAGTCATCTCTGGAATTAGAAAGTCGCTTCCGCCCTCTACCTGACTGCTTTCTGCTCGTTCCTAGTGTCTCCTGCTTCACATTATTCTTGTGTCCTGCTGTCTTAGAAACTTGGACCCTCGAAGCAGCCTACCTCGCAGTGTAGCCTTCTGCCAGCAGAACCATGATTAAGGCAGGATTTAAAAATGCAGATTAAAAAAAAAAAAAAAAATACAGAGGGGTCTCTTAATTTTTTCCAGAGATATATATTTCTTGAATTACCCAGTTTCTCAGTTGCAGCAGTAAAGTGTGCCGAACGTAAACAAATAGTAAAGTTGAACAGCAAAATTCTAGATTGGAAAATGCCACACCCATGTAAGATGAGACGGACTTTTAGCCTCTGCGACCCCTGACCTCGTGTGTGTTTGCCTGCTGTCTCCCTGCCCAGATCGCCCTGGTGCACCTTTTCTTCAACATCAGCGGCATCATGCTCTGGTACTCCCTGCCTTTTATGCGCTTTCCAATCCAGCTGGCCAAGGCCTTGGGAAGCTGTACTGCCCAGTACCGCTGGTTTGCGGTGCTCTACATCTTCGTCTGCTTCGTCCTCTTTCCGCTGGTAGTGTTCGGCTTGTCGTTGGCCGGCTGGTGGGCACTGATCAGTGTTGGGGTGCCTTTTATTGTGTTGTTGCTTTTTATTATCCTTGTGAATGTCATGCAGTCTCGGCGGCCCCGGTGGTTGCCCCGCATATTGCGCACGTGGGACTTCCTGCCCTACTGGATGCACTCACTTCAGCCACTGGACCGTCTGATTAGTGTGGTAATGGCCCACTGCAACTGCATCTGCTGCAGAAGGCCTCCAGAAGAGGACAAAGCTGGGACAGCAGGCAGCCCAGTACAGCCCCCGGAGGCTAACCCAGGAACTATCCAACATGGAGCTGCCAAATGCACTCATTTATAACACAGTTATAATGCAGTTATAATACAATTACTGCAGTAGCCGTCTCCATAGCTGTTGAAAGGCTGAGAGCTGTACTGCGTCCAGATAGGGAAGTTATCAAATGTGCTTTTATGATACTTTGGTTCAGCATAACTTATGTTGGCAAAATTGACTTTTGACTCTCATGCTGGGCCCTCAACCAAAACAGGGTTGCGCTGAGTTTTGGAGCCTATCCCAAGGAACACGGGTCACAAGTAGGGAAGACTGGATGCGACGTCATGGTGCACACGCGGCAAGCTGGCCGTTTACCTACTTAGCTGTGACATTTATTTGTCTGACTTGTAGCTATCCTGGATACGTTGAAAATAACTTGAATCTAATGCCTTATATAAAACGGAAAAAGTTATCAGTTTTATTTTGCATGGGGCCTGTTTCACAAAATTACATTGTCTCAAAGTGCTTTACATTATCCTGCCCAAAGCCCCCAGTGAGCAAGCCAGAGGTGACAGTGGCAAGGAAAAACTCCCTAGAAGGAAGAACCCTTGGGAGGAACCAGACTCAAAGGGGGAGCCCATCCTGCAGGGGCCGGCAGGGGAGGCCAAATGAACAGGATGGCAAAGTCCCAATTCACACTCTCCAAATTTTAAGATTTTAGCCAGAATTGTATGGTTTCTTCAAAATCTGGCTGTCTGTTTGGCTTGTCTTTCTTAATCAGTGGCCCAGTGATTTATGGGAGAAACATGACACCATATGATGTAAAACCTGAAATCAAGACCCAATATCAAAACTTTTGTTTTTAATATATAAAATAGCATAAGACAAATGAATTTCTGTGAAATATAATGCAAATAAAATACCTCAGTGCTTTGGTTACATAAGTGTACACTCCCCTTAATACTTTGTGCAAGTATGTTTCACTTTGATGACAGTATGTTTGGTTAGCTGACCGGGGTAGTAATCTGGCGTTCCTGCCCTTCTATGCTCTCGTTCAGGTGCATGATACCGGGACTATAAAAGCCTTGTGTGAAACACCAAGCCGGTAGCTGTATGAGAAACTGACGGCACACAGACCCTCCCCTCTTAGGTTAATCTTTCATCTCAGTACTATTAATCATCTTGTTGTTGTACCATTGAATCCCTGACAAATCTATCAAGTCAAGGCATTTACTATCTCAGTGGTCTGTTGGGTCCAGTATAGTATCTGGGTGTAATAAAGCAAGAATGAGCTGCAATATACTGTGATCAGTGTTGGAACAAGATGAAAGCCTTTATCACACTTAATGATTTTAATCTATTACAAAACAGATTCCATGTGACTATAACCACAGACCAGCATAAAAACACGCACCTTGATTCTCAGAATTGGCTAGAAAATGTTCATTCTGGCTTCCATCACATTGCTAATGGAGAAACTGCTAAAGTCTTCTGATCAAGGAAATGCAGTTATGTAACTAGACTGAAGTGCAGCTTTTTATGCAAAAGACCATGCAGATTTGTTGCACAAAGTTTTCTAGGACTAATAGAAGTACGTAAAGTAGAAATTTATGAAGTACATTTTGTAAAACACTTTTGGTTACCAAAGTGCTGTACAAAGATGAATAAAACAACTAAAATAGTGCATATACTAAATGAAACATCCAATGACATGAGTAACCGCTGCGAACAGATATGAACAGTAAAACATAAAAATGTCTGAAAAGCCCTGGAATAGAGAGATGTTTTAAGACTGGATTTGAAAGAAGAGATATTCAGAGAGGCTCTAACCTGAGGTGGTAGACTATTCCCCAGTTGTGGACCATAAACTGCAAAAGCACAATCCCCATTACATTTAAGTGAGACCGGGAGGCAAGCAGGAGAAGATCATGTGGTGACCTCACCATTCGAGGGGTCGGTTTGCAGTGAAGGAGTTTGCATACATAAGACGGCGCGAGACCATTTAAGGCCTTGAATGCAAAGAATAAAACTTTAAACTGTATCCTGAAGCTAACTGGAAGCCAGTAGAGTAATGCTTGGACTGGAGTGATATGTTCTTTTGGTACCAGTCAGCAGTCTAGCAGCTTCTTTTGTACTAACTGGCAATGACATGACATAAACTTGAGTAAAGGGAATTACTGTAATTGAGTTGAGATGATATAAAAGCATGGATGACTTTCTCTAGATTGTCAAAAGGCAGAACAGGTGTAATTTTTGAAACCAGAACAATTTAGTAAAATGTTCCTCTGACCGCAGAGTTAATTTCCTTATCAAATCTCAGATCAGAATCAAAAAACACTTCCAAATTCTTGACATATAGCTTAGCACAAGATATTATTGGACCTAACTTATGTGACAGCAGTGAAGTGAGCATGCGAGGATGCAAATATCTTCATTCAACTAAAAAAATATTTGCTACTGCTTAACACCCTGCAAGCACTTTTTTTAACCTTGTTAAGGTACAGGTATCTGTTGGTTCTGGAAGTCTGTATGGCTGTTAATCACAGGCTGAGACGTGTCTGTATGGCTGTTAAACACAGGCTGAGACGTGTCTGTTTGGCTGTTAAACACAGGCTGAGAAGTGTCTGCATGGCTGTTAAACAGGCTGAGATGTGTCTGGCTGTTAAAAACAGGCTGAGACGTGTCTGTATGGCTGTTAAACACAGGCTGAGACGTAAACACAGGCTGAGACATGTCTGTATGGCTGTTAAACACAGGCTGAGATGTAAACACAGGCTGAGATGTGTCTGTTTGGCTGTTAAAAACAGGCTGAGACGTGTCTGTATGGCTGTTAAACACAGGCTGAGACGTGTCTGTTTGGCTGTTAAACACAGGCTGAGAAGTGTCTGCATGGCTGTTAAACAGGCTGAGATGTGTCTGGCTGTTAAAAACAGGCTGAGACGTGTCTGTATGGCTGTTAAACACAGGCTGAGACGTAAACACAGGCTGAGACATGTCTGTATGGCTGTTAAACACAGGCTGAGATGTAAACACAGGCTGAGATGTGTCTGTTTGGCTGTTAAAAACAGGCTGAGACGTGTCTGTATGGTTGTTAAACACAGGCTGAGACGTGTCTGTATGGCTGTTAAACACAGGCTGAGAAATGTTGGTATGGCTGTTGTCATTACATGAAAAATAATGTATCAATAATTATACCCCCATAATTATAACACTTTGTATACTATACATGGGTTGTTTTTGAATGGGTTGCTATGGCTTTTAATCAGTAAAATCAATATTTGTACTGATCAAATATTGATTTTACTGATTAAAAGCCATAGCAACCCATTACTTTTGTGTTCCTGTCCTACCTTAATGTAGTAGAAAACAGAAAGTTTTCTACTACATTAAGCCTGGAATTACTTGAAACTTCTGTGTGTTTATGAACCTGACAGTACAGAATGCTGTAGTTATATTCATTACCTGAAAACTACAGGAGGTTATTAATTCAAGGCTTACCATTTGGTAGTTTTATGGATCTGATATCTGTATCTGATCCTACTTCTCTTATGACTTTTAACCCTGATACTGGACTTGGAGTCTCATAAAAAGCCAAATGATTTGGTAGCTATATGCTATAAAGTAATTTTGCAAGATAATCACCCACAAGGATTTTTTTTTAAATCTCGATGAATTTGATTATGAGGGCCTTGTTTATCATTTGTATAATATTTTGAAAGTGAGAAAGTAAAATTTAAAAAAATGTCCCAGCTTACTACTATCCACTAAATGGTTTAAATTACCAAAATACTTAGTCATGCCCTTCAGATACTGAACAAACTAAGCAGTCCATATATACCTTTTTTCCCCCCACCAGTGTAGAGCCGTGCTACAGACTCTGTGACCAGGGGAATGTGGAGCACTACTGACTTAGTGACTCTCTAGAATCAGAGCTACTGACTCTGCGATTCTCTAGGATTATGAAAGTTTAGAGTAGAACTACTGACACTGCAAACTTCTAGGACCAGGACAGCGTAGAGCAGTGCTGTTGCCTTTCTAGGACCAAGAGAGCGTACAGCAGCCTATTGCCTCTGTCATTCTCTAGGACGAGGAGAGCGTAGAGGAGAACTACTGCCTCTGTGACTCTAGGACCAGGAGAGTATAGAGGAGCACTACTGCCTCTGTGATTCTTTAGGACCAGGAGAGTATAGAGGAGCACTACTGCATCTGTGACTCTCTAGGACCAGGAGAGTATAGAGGAGCACTACTGCCTCTGTGACTCTCTAGGACCAGGAGAGTATAGAGGAGCACTACTGCCTCTGTGATTCTTTAGGACCAGGAGAGTATAGAGGAGCACTACTGCATCTGTGACTCTCTAGGACCAGGAGAGTATAGAGGAGCACTACTGCCTCTGTGACTCTCTAGGACCAGGAGAGCGTAGAGGAGCACTACTGCCTCTGTGATTCTAGGACCAGGAGAGTATAGAGGAGCACTACTGCCTCTGTGATTCTTTAGGACCAGGAGAGTATAGAGGAGCACTACTGCATCTGTGACTCTCTAGGACCAGGAGAGTATAGAGGAGCACTACTGCCTCTGTGACTCTCTAGGACCAGGAGAG
>JABFEA020000054.1:9605331-9633555 GCA_019775915.2 Cyphomyrus plagiostoma
ACATTTAATTGTAAAAGAATAAGATATAGCCTTCACTGCAAATACCCCCCCCCCCCCCCACACACACACACACACACATTCACAGATTCAGATTTTACATGTATGGTTGAAACAGGTGGCTTATGCTAACCTTGCATTCATGTCTAAAATGCATTTACACAATGCCAGCAGGTACACCATTACACACTAGACTTTATTCCTACATGTAGAAGCCTTCAAATGTTTTACTTCATTGTAAGTATGACTAGCTAAACCTTCTCTAATGTCAGCTTTTACATTTGGCTGCTCTCTTTGCATAGGGATTGAATGAGATAAAGCCTGAATTCATGCAATACAAACATTGTAAGCATTGTAAAGATTTCTTAAATATATTCTTACAATCTTGTCAGAATCAGGGAGTGAGGAGGGTGACACACAGCCAGACACTGCAGGGATGATCACACACTCAGTGCTACTGCCCTGCACACGAAACACAGACAGACGCACAGCCCAGGACGGTTAAGGTCCAGTGGAAATCGTTTGACGATATGCAGATAGTTTAACTGCAGTTTCTCACAACTCAAAGATTACACACAGAACACACGGTCGAGCAAGACCTGACCCTTCACTTTTGAAGAGATTGTTTTCCTTATTGGCATCAAAGCTCAAGAGTTTGCAAGTGTGTCTTGGGTCAATGTTAGAATCCCCCAGAGAAGTCTACATTTATACAGCAGCAAATACCCAAGGAGGTGGAAAAAAAACCCACAAAAGAAAGCGATCTTTGGTCAAAATGGATAAAACAGAGACAGAATATCAGACAGACAATGGTCAACAGTTTTCAGAGGAAAACATTGGCAAGTCAGTTTGTAATAGTGGGAGTAAGTGTGCAGATATTGAGCGGGGGGGGATCTGGGTCATAATAAGATAGAGTGGTCCAGTGTTGGGTGGGTACCTGTTAATAATGTTCTTGGGGGGCTAGTACATGTATATAACAGAGGAGCAGGCACTACACATGCTGTTGGAGATGGTCTGGCCACTGGGACTTCTCCAGCTTCTCCAGGTAGACCTGTCTCCCTTGGGAGCCGTTTCACTCCTGCTCCGAATGCACGCTCATCTTACTCATCAGTGTCCTGCGTATGGCAAGGGAATAAGGCAGGGTTAGGACCACCTGGGGCTATGTAAAGTAATCACAACCCACGAACAGAACCAGGGAAACCCTACAGCATCAAAGGAAATCCCCTGGGAAGCGGCCCTTCTGCAAAGCCACAAGCTCTCACGGTCGGAAAAGTCAAGAGTGCAGAGTCTGTATGGATGCACGTGCGAGTCTGCAATTCAGAAGCATTGCATGAGAATTAATGGGGCAAGTCCCACAAAGTCAGTACTGTAAATAGGGGACAGTATGTGACTCTAGGGTTAGGACACTGTACCTGTGATCGGAGGGTTGCTCTTGGTCAGCCAATCCCATGGTCAGCAGAGTGATTTCAGCTTTGGGACCATGAGTGAGGTCCTTAACACCACTTGCGCCAGGGACTGTATAACCCTGCCTTCTCACTTGTGCATTGCTTTGGATAAAAGCCTCTGCTAAATTAATGTAACATATAATATATTGTATGTTTCAGTTGAACACGACGGACATTTAATTTTAAAAAGCATATTATGAAGACTGTAATTACACTAAAGGATAATTCAATGTGAACTTTTTTTTTTTAACCAATACCTGTAAAAAGATGGAAAGCTACAGGAGACTGCTTAAGAGAAAATATTTAAATGAAATTTTTGCTCCCAGAAAAACTGAAATAGTATGTCTTTACTTTTTAAAAGGAGTTAAAGTGAAAGCTGGTAAAATACCATTTTGTAAGTTTAAATGGATGTATTGAGGGTAAACCCCTCCTTCAGTATCTCAATGAGATCTTGTGAAATTGCAAGGACCAAGAAGCCTCTCTCAGGTCCTTTTCTATTTTCTGCCCCTGTATGTTCAGGTGCTGCACACCTTGCTGCCCCTGTGCGTTTTCTACCCCTATGTGTTCAGGAGCTGCTCATCTTGCTTACACTGTGTGTTCAGGTGCTGTGCACCCTGCAGACACTGTGTTCAGGAGCTGCTCACCTTGCTTACACTGTGTGTTCAGGTGCTGCTCACCGTGCTGACTCTGTGTGTTCAGGAGCTGCTCACCGTGCTGACACTGTGTGTTCAGGAGCTGCTCACCGTGCTGACACTGTGTGTTCAGGAGCTGCTCACTTTGCTACTCCTATGTGTGCAGGTGCTGCTCACTTTACAGCCCCTGTATATTTGGGTGCTGCACACCTTGCTGACACTGTGTTCAGGTGCTGCTCACCTTGCTCCCCCTAGGTGTGCAGATACTGCTCATTTTGCTGATACTGTGTTCAGATGATTCTCACCTTACTGACAATGTGTTCATATGCTGCTCACCTTGCAACCTGTACGTGTTTAGATGCTGCACACCTTGCTGACACTATGTGTTCAGGTGCTGCTCACCTTGCTGACACTGTGTGTTCAGGAGCTGCTCACCTTGCTGACACTGTGTGTTCAGGTGCTGCTCACCGTGCTGACAGTATGTGTTCAGGTGCTGCTCACCTTGCTGACACTGTGTGTTCAGGTGCTGCTCACCTTGCTGACAGTATGTGTTCAGGTGCTGCTCACCATGCTGACAGTATGTGTTCAGGTGCTGCTCACCTTGCTGACACTGTGTGTTCAGGTACTGCTCACCTTGCTGACAGTATGTGTTCAGGTACTGCTCACCTTGCTGACAGTATGTGTTCAGGTGCTGCTCACCTTGCTGACAGTATGTGTTCAGGTGCTGCTCACCTTGCTGACAGTATGCTCTTGCTCAGGTTCAGCCTCCGTAGTTACTTCAGCGGACAAAGGCAGAGGCTCACAGAAGGTCACCTGAAAATCAGAAGAACAGGTCACTGTAGAGAATGACAATCACTGGACTCCTTTCCACCTCTGTGAATCTGAAATGCTGAGAGAATGCTTCACCTCTGCCTGATCCCCTTCACTCCTAAGAGCCCTCTTCCGCATTGTGGAGCACTGGGCTGACTTCAGACCCTGCCCAATCTTCACCTCCTCCTCCCACTCCACGCCATCAGCTGACAGTCCTTTTTGAATAATCTTCCTGCTTACCTGGGCAAGACAAAGGACACCCTGATTTTACCGAGCTCAGTGTGTCCCTGGGTAAGCATGGGAGGGGCTTGCCTTTCACTTCTTTAACCAATCACAGTCTTTGTTGTATGGCATCACCACATTGGACCATTTTTTTTGTCATTTTCAAACTCAAATCTTCCAGCCATCAATCCGTCAGACCCGGGGCAGCATGTGGCTCAGCAGGCTAAGCCTCTGTGGAAGGTTGCTGGTTCAGGCCTTATTATTTGTGTTGTTGCTCTCATTAATATTATCATCATCATGAATACCCACCCTTACATTGCTCCTTACAGCTTTTGCAGGTAAGCACATTCCTATGTTTTGTATCTATGACACGCCCCTTAACAAAAGGCATACACAATAGAACTGGTACTTCAAAAATCTGTGCGTCTTGCTGCTTAACAGAAAACTGGTTTTAATTAATGCAGTGATGTCATACGATGACTTTGATTGGCTAAAGAAGTGAAATGCAAGCCCCTCCATTGTTCGCCCAGAGACATATCAAACTTGGCAAAATGACATTTAACCAGATTTTAAATGCTCCGTGCACCATGCCATGTAGAAGTAATGTAATGATGCTGACCTACGTAAATAAAACATGTATGGAGTGTATTTATATGTAATGCAAGTATGTATTCAAAAGGGCAAATGAATTAAGACAATAGCTTGCAAATGTCAAAATTCAAGTGATCAATATCATCTTACTTATCAGTGTAACTGAATGGATGACTTACCACAGAAGTCCTGCAATGCTGTGTGGCCTGCCGCTCTGCCTCCGTCAGTGGGGAGATGTCCAGCATCACGTCCACCTAGATCAATCAAAGGTGTGTCTCAGCTTGCAGCACATGTGTGTGGAAGCATGCAGACAGGGCAAAGCATCGCAAATCATGCAAATCCCTGAAACAGAAATCACACAGTTATAAAAATGCACATTTGTTGGAACCCACAGTGCAGATTAACATGCAGTACACTACACTGTAAAAATAAAAGGACACTAAAGTCAAAACCCTGAACATAAACAATGTTATTTTGTGCAATTACAAAACCACATACCAAATGCAACCATTATTTTGGGTCAACAGAAAAAAATCCTTAATTTTTACATTACGGTTTATGTATATTAGTGTTAACTGCCAGTCCCTAAAGGATGAAAAATGGGGGGCGAGCTCCCAGCTGTGACATCACTTTGCTGGCATAGGATTGGAACCAGTGATCTTCTGTCCAAACCCACAGAGTCACACACCACGCCCACGCAAGACATGGAATACAAATGAAATCAACATATGCACTTGTCAATTTGTGAATTGAGATAATGATGCAGGTGAGTGATATTTATTAACTGTAACATGGGATTGAGGTAGAGATGAAGCTGAAATACCTCTCAGTTGCAAATACCTCTCAGGCATTCATCTGAAACTAGAGAGTGTTTTTGTATAGAAATGAAGGGGAGATAATATTTTTTATTTATACTATATTTTGTTAAGGCAACACAACATTTCCATGGAATCTTAGCGCACCTGAAAATAGCAGATAGAAAAAATGAAAAGCAGCCCTTTGGGGGCAGATGGAGCAGTCAGTTGATTTCACATCTGCTACTAAACCCTGTGCCCAGGAAGCTACACTGACTGGTGGCTTCACTTGAAACAGAAATACAAACCGTGAATAAACAAACTTTGAACAAAGAATTAACTTAGCCAATGAAACATGTCACTGGGCCATCCCCATGAAATAGGCTTCTTAAAATGAATTTCTTAATTAGTTGAAATAGTAGATCTGAAACAACAACAACAATGTGAAATTGACTCTCTGAATGGCTCCCTGCACGCATACTTTCATACTTCCATACTCCCTGCACATTTTCCTGTACTGTCAGTAAGTGGCAGACACAGGCTGTTTGAAGGGCAGGGAAAATATAGAAAGGGCACCTTATATGGCACTGCATCACATTCTATCCACTGGAGGGGCATCTATTAGGACAATTCCTCACATTCTCACACATGGACAGGTACCCAATATAGGTCTGCAGCACATTTTATCGACTGGAAGGACAGCTATTTGGGCACTTAATCATGTTTTCTCACCACTGTAAGTAGCCATTATAGCTTTTCTTCCCTCATGTAGGGGTGACATAGATGGTATTTCCTACCAGCACCCATTGTATGGGCACCTTAAAGGGCACTGCATCACATTCTCTCCACAATAAGACACTTCATCACACTCTCCTGCTCTATAGGGCATCATCCTCATAGTATTTCACATTAAGGGGGCATCCCAGATGGCACCAATTTTTTTTTCCATGTGAAGGGCAGCTAATAGCCGCATTTTTACCCCCCTAGGGGGCACTTTATTAATCGTTTTTCCATTCCATCCATTATCCAAACCGCTTATCCTATTGGGTCGCGGGGGGTCCGGAGCCTATCCCGGAAGCAACGGGCACGAGGCAGGGAACAACCCTGGGTGGGGGGCCAGCCCATCGCAGGGCACACTCACACACCAGTCACTCACACATGCACACTAATCGTTTTTCAACCTCCCTGAATTCACGAGTGTTGACAGTATTTCTAAAAGAGGAGTACAAACACATGCAGTTTAAAACATACTATGAAAAAACATGACTAATATAGGCTTACTAACACATCCTTCACATAGGGAATTTTAGCTAGATGGGCTATGATTTTATTTGTTAGTTGCAGGGCTTGGTTGCAATACATACATCATAGGCACAGTTAAGGTTTAGTCTTTGTGTATTTGTAGAACATTGAGCAGCTGAGCATTAGCACATTGTGTTGAATGCAGGCGAGGGCAGAAGCTGGGTGGGGTAGCAAAGGGTCATGCTCAGACTCTTACCCTCGCTAAAGAATCGTCATCATCCTCATACACATCCTGCTCTCCTGCCTCTCCTGCAGAGAGCTGATTGGGCGGGTCTATACCCGGCTGACATGCTCCACTGTCTCTGGGGGGCGGGACTTCCTCCACCACAGGGTTCCCAACCTCATCTGGCTCGTGGGCATCCCAGTAATCTTCACTGCTTGAGGAGTGGGCTTTTCCTGTGCCCTCTGTGAGCATGGTAGTACCTGTGCTGGAGATCTGCGTCTGCTCAGTGTGCAGGTAATCTTGGCTACTGGGACTGAATGAGCAGCCTCTGCCATCACCCACTGAGTGGGCCCTCGCTGGTTTCAATCCTTTGGTTTGTGCTTCGCAGTGCCCTGAAAACCACTCCGTGTATTCTGAGTCTTCAGAAGCACGAGAGATATCTGCACTGGCTGAAAGACTATGAACAGCTTTGTGGACCACAGGTGCTTTGCAATTTGTTACCTGGCTTGTAAGGCCGCGGGCTGTAGAACCCCCCAGTTGGAACAAGTATGATTTTCCCAGAGTTTGTGCAGCTTGTTCTCTGTATTCATCATCATTAACTTCTCCTTCAAATTCTACTGCCGTGACCTGTTCAGTTGATTCAGCTGAATATGTTAAATCCTGAAGAGTGTTATAACCAGGTTTGACACTGGGAGACAAATCTGCCAAAGATGAGGAAGAACTGGATTCTGAAGTAAATACAGTATGTGTTACCTCTGATGCAGCGTATTTTTCTTTAAGACATTTGGGTGATTTAGGGATACTCTTGTCATCAGATTCAATGTTTGTCTCACTATCCTGGTTTTCTTCTCGACAGAGGTCAAACGTCCACTGTCTGGCTTCAAACAGAGATTCATTAAGAACAAGAGACATTGGATTTAGATCAGTAGGTGTTCCAATGCCTTGGAGAGGCAATAAAGCAGCGTCTTCTTTGTATTCCTCAAATTCTTCACCTGTCTCTTCTAATTCAGATGAGGTTGGAAGAATTTTCTGAAATCCAAACCTATCCTCAGACACATGCTCAGGGGAGTCTTGACTACTAAGACTTTTTCTCATTAGTTTAGATGTCACTTGGCTGGGTTCAGAGGGTGATTCACTGGATGAAGGTGAGATGGGAGTAACATCCATAAGTACATTTTCTACTTGGAGAGGTGATGAAGGAAGTGTCTTTGCAGCAGAACCACAAGTTACTTCACTGATCTCACAAGAAATGTGACCTGATTCTAGCATCAGGGCTGGCTGATCTACTATTGGAGATGATTTATCGAAATTAAAGGTTGACTGAATTTCATACACCTGGCTTTGGTCAGCATGACATTCACTGAAGACAGAAGATTCTGTACTCAAGTTAGCGGGATGTTCCTTTCCAAGAAATACTGAAGGACTAGATTGAGAGGGACTTTTCCTAAATTCAGTCAGCTCTGGATTAAATCTAGTAGTTGTTGTTTCTACTCCAGGTGATTTAAAATCAGTAGAAGTTGGGTGAGATTTTGGTGATACTGGTTTATCGTCTATGAAAGATTCAGGTGGCTGTTGGTCATCTGCATTAGCATCAATGAGAACATCATGTTGTTCAATGAGAGATATACAGTGATCATCTGATTTTATGTTTAGTTCACCATCTGCCACCAGGCTATGTGATACAGAGCTGAGCAGTCTAGTTGACTGGTCCAAATCATATGACAGGCTTCTCAAGCTTACAAGAATCTCATTTGATTTTTGTGGTTCAGATTGTCTTCTTTGGGCTATGCCAGGAGGACTTGGAAATTGCTTATGGGCTGATTGTAGAACATCTGATGTCACAAGCCTACTTTGGGAGGTAGATTCATTAGATAAAAGAGACATGGGACATACATCAATAGGTTCTCTGTCCAGCAAGAGAGGTGATGAACAACTGGACTGAGAATTATTTTCCTTTGATTTATCTGTATTTGAATTAATTTGAGTTTGCAGATAATTCCATTCAGGTAACCTTTCTTCACAGTCTGATGAATTTAGAGGTGTTCCTGAAGCGTCAATAACAGAGCCAGGTAACTCATGCACATTTTGGTCAGTATCACTGAGGAGTTTAAGTGAAATCTGACTAGGTTCTGAAGGAGATTCTGTAAAGACTGGTGACACAGGACTCAGATCAAAATCTGGCTTCATGTCAATAACAGGTGAATAGCTTGACTGTGAATGTGTTTTATTTGGTTCTTTCATCTTTACGTTTAATGCTTGTGTCTCAAAAGCAGAAAATGTTTGCTCAAAGTCAGGTGAGCTCTCATCTATTTTTGGTGATACCTGCAAAAGGGCATTTTGCAAATTGTCATCGTCCTCAGACAACAGCTGTTCAAAATCAGGAGGGTTTAAGTTAATTTTCGATGAAGCTAAAGTATTTTCAACACTAACTCCTAAAGAGTCTGGATCGTGTAGCTCAGCGTCACTGAGTGATTTTTGCACAATCTGATTAGATACAGGAATGACTGTAGTTGAAACAGATATAATCTCCAGTTCAGTAGTGTTACATTCAATTTGCATGGGTGTTGAAGAAACAAACATGTCTGCCGAGTCAACAAAGTTACAAGACACTTCACTCTGCTCAAGGCGGCATTGCTGTGACGTTTGTAGGTCGGGTTTTTCATCAACAGTCATCTCTAGAGAAACCGGGCTGATCTCAGGTGTTGACTCGATATCAGGTGCCACATGGCTGGAGTCTGTAAGATCCTCTTTGGCAAACAAAGACACTGAACTCAGATCAACAGATATTCTAATATCCTGGAGGGGTGATGAGGGTTTGTACTGAGTTTCCTCAGATTCTTTTGATTCCAGGGATTCTGGACTAAATCCAGTTTGTGTCTTACATGATATATGTTCAAAATCAGGTGAGCTTTGGTTTATTTTTTGTGATACCTGAACAGAGGAATTTTGTAACTTGTCATCATCCTCATTAATTTCCCTCAGGACTTCAGGTTTTATCTGAATGGGTTCAGAGGAAGATTCACTGCATTTTAGAGGTCTTGATCTGGAATCAGAAGTTGTGTCCTTGCTTGGGCAAGGTAATGGAGGAATACCAGCACTTTCATCAGAGTCATATGTCATTTCACTCAACACAAGAACACTCGATTCTGGTAAAACCACTTGATTTTCAACTGTTGTTTCTGGACAAGGTTGTTCAAACTCAAAGGTTGTAGGATATTTTTCATATACCACATGGCTGGATTCATCATCAGAAACTGATTTGATAACAGTGGTTTCTTTTTCAAGCAGGTGATGTGAGGAACATCTGGACTGAGCTTCTGCTGAGTCCAGCAGTTCTGTGCCTTTTGTAAAAGAAGTTAATTCAAACGATGCCAAATCAGGTGTTTCTTCCATTACTAGTGTATCTTCAGGAACAGATTCTGCCAGAAACTCAGGCTCTACCTCAGACAGAGATTTACAGGATATTTTCTTTTCATAGCAGGTTTCCTCAAAATGTGATGACTCTTCTTGAAAGTCTCCGGAGGTTATCCATGCTCCTGGGCAGGCCTCAGTATTCTCAGAAGCTAGTTCAGATGAACCTTGGTTAATTTGAGTAGTTCCCCCAATAAGATTCACACTGGGCTCAGGTATAGAAGACATTAGACTCTGATCTACAGGCACATACTCTGAAGCATTATCATTCATTTCAGGTTCTTCATTATGAAATGAGGTCAGGCTTCTTCCCGATAAGACAAACTGCCTCTCGGTTGTTTTGCTTACGTCTGGTGAACTCTGACAAACCCGTGCTGGTGTTTTAGCAAAATCAGAGTCTTCACCCAGCCTATTAAGAGAGTCCTTTGATTCACTGGAAATAAGTGTCTTTTCCATGAACAACTCTGATGAAATCTGAATAAAAAATGATGGACATGGAATGAACATAATGAGAATGACACAAAATACAATCCAGCAACATTTGTGAGTATTTAACATAAGACGGCCAGCCACACACCTGCGACACTGTCATAAGCCTTCACATTAAATTGCTCCCCCCTTCTACATCCCTGCTGCTGAGTACTGAGGACTTACCTGCTCTGGGGTGCTTCTGCTTTCAGTTTCCGAAGTCCCATTTTCTTCAAATGTCAGTGGAACTCCACCCATTACACCCATAACCCTGAAACAAATGCTGCCAACATTCTAATTGTTGTCAAAAACCCTCACCTACTACAGAAAAAAGACATTAAGTTAATTGGTATGGCTGAATGGTAATGGTGACAGTATGTATTTCTGATTCTGCATGCTCAAACCATGTATAATCAGAGTTTAGTAATTCAGGTCCAGAGAGTAATAGTCCAGACCAAGATTTTGTTTCAACTAACCAGTTGAAATTACACTCTGGACCTGAATTACCCAATCTAGGTGTAATTAACTTCTTCACTCTGTGTCCTTGGGCTTTAATATTGTGTTTTATTTTCCACATTTTTGTTAATATTTTTGTTAATATTGATACTTTTTGATTCACCAAGATATCACCTGAATAATGGAGTTGATGAGCTAAACACTGCCTGTATTGCTGATGGGCAGGTTAGACTGACATACCTTGTCACCTGCTGATCTTGTTGATGGGATTGTTGCTGGGTGTGTCTCAGAGCTTCTGTACAGTGTGTGTCCAGCAGAGAAGAGACTGACAGATCTTCTTCTGAGACGGAAGGGGGGGGTTTGGGCGTGGTTTCAGTCCTTCGTATCAGTCTGGGACTGTCCAAGTCTAAGCCAAACACACAGACCAAAAGACAGTGCACACTGTAAGTGCACACATCTTTTAACATTTTGCAATTTTTGTTCATTGACAGATAATCATATTGTTTTAAGGAATAACTTTTTTACGTGTCTTTATATAATCTCTATTTTAAAATCATTTTCAAATATAAGAGTACATGCCTGGAGTGGCAATATTTATAAAATTAGATAACCTAATGTTATTTGTCTGTATTTTTGGTTGATGCCCCACATTTGTATATTAGGTGAAGACTTTGCAAATACTCTGTTCAGTAGTAAGGATTACCTCCATAAGGAGAAATTTGCAGCAGTTACCAGTCATAAAAATGTAGTGGCTGCTTTTGTGCACATACCTTCACTCTGATCAAGTGTCTTTTCAATCTCTGCATAGGTCCTTGATGTCTGGTTGCACTTGAAAACATTGGTTTCAATGAGATGCACAATGTCCATGCGGTTAATTTTTGTCAATTTCCTATTCAGATTAGTTTCTGTAAATGAGAGTCAGAGAGAACAGGGTTAGAGCTCACTGGAACTTCTCATTTCTACACCTGCTGTCTGCAAAAAAACTGTCACTCTACTGTGCAAAGGAGCCAGTCCCAACAACACACCTGTAGCATTCTCGCCTTCCCTTTCCACCCAGTGCTTTAGCAGGGCATGGCTCTGCTCCTGCAAGGAATTGGGATTTTCCACCCTAATCTGCTGGATCCGATCTTCATCAAACTCCAACTCCCGTGCAAGCTCTAGATGCAACAGTAAAAACATCAGCTTTTATGTGTCAGGTATAATTCCATTAGCATGAACTTCATGCCTTAACATTATACCTTATTTGGCATTTTCAACACATGTTCTCTACAGATTTCAATGATTCATTACATTTGTATTTTTTATACTTATTCATTATTACAGCTTATCATGTCTATACTGTAACCAGTGGATATGCAGATCAGAAAATGAGTGAAAGGATGGATTAGACCTAATGCATATTAACATATATCGATAAGTACAATCAAACAATAATAGGTGCCACTTAATGACAATACTACCAACCTGCCCAGCTGAACCCCAGGTGGTCTGCAATGACAGCTAACCTTTCCTCATTCCTTTCTGGGTCACCCTGTGCATCAACTGTAAGCATGGCCATAACAAAGCAGAGCAGGAAACTCTTAGCCACAGGGACAAGCTCTCAGCTGAGTGTGGTGTGTATGTGATGCTTACTGCATTCGGTTTGTAGTTACTGCTTATCCAGTTCAACTTGAATGTTATCCACCTTGGTTTTAGTTCCCTGTCCAATTTACTGACAGAAATTTGACGTTTGATAGTTCATATTCATATAAGTATAGTATTACTAAGACTCCAACTATGATATATTTAAGACTTTAACATAATATTGAATTTAATAGTCAGCCAAGACTTTTTGCACACTGATACAAGAGACAAACACAATGTGTCACAACACAAGACAAACTTGAAAACACCACAGGACTGTGTGCGAAACACTAGTTTGAAATGATCAAGTCTTTACTGCTACAACAAGAAAGAAAGATCCAAGAAGCAGATACCTTCATGCTGACGTGCGGCTTTTTCACCAGTAATGGTCCGAATCTGTACAGAACTTTCCTGCGATCTCATGAAAAAGACATCATCAGAAACAGACCCCTGTTCAGGAGTGCTAGTCTGACGGGCTTTTATACTTGATGTGTTTTCCAAGGCTGGCTCTCTGTCTGAGGTGGACAAGCTGAATTTTAGTCCAGGCTCCGTTTTAATGGACTGCTGTGAAAGGTCGGCATTTAACTTATAAGAAGTATCTTCTGGCTGCCTCAGGCCATCTTCTGTGTCAATTTCCTGAGAATAGTCTTTTTCAAACTCATTTTGGGTTTTGAAAAACCCTTTGAAGGAAACTGTATCTGAGTCAGATTTGCTCCTGTGTCCCTGCACAGCAGGTTGATGTTCTTTTCTGACTTTGAGTGACTCTGTATACTGTACTGCTGTATCAGAGCAGGACTTGCGTTTTAGTGATTCTGCTTTGACTGGTGTTTCAGAACTGGGTCTCCCTTTCTCCTGTAAACTGAGAGACCAAGGTGAGACCAGATGTGGAGAATGCACGGGTGATAGGAGCTGGTTCATGTCCTCTGATGTGTCTGCCACTTGGCTACAGAGGGGCACTACAGTCTCATCAGCAAGGGGGGAGAGTCTAATGACAGACTGTTGTTCCTTTGGGGAGTGGTCAAGAGATTCTGCATCCTGTTCGGCATGAACAGATTTGGTGGTTATGGAAAGAAGCCTTTGGGTGTGTGGGGAGGTGTCAGCAGCAGAATCCCAGTCCATGTTCTCTGAAGAGCTGATGCTACTCTCCTGAAACTGATCATGTCCCCATCCTTGTGAATCTGACACAGGTTTATGGCTTTTCTCTGCTCTGTCTGCTATACTCAGATCGTTGACGGTGTTCCACTCAATGGTATCTTCTTTGTTTTCATCCACTAGGCCCTCCTCAGCAGGGTACTTGTCTATATGTAAGAAACCTATGCCAAACACTTCTTCTTCAAAACTTCTTTGTGTCATATCAATAGCACCACCTCTGGTCATCTCAAAGAGCTTGCCCTCTTGAAACATAAATGAATTCAGTTCCCTTTGCAATCCCTCATCTGTGGATGTGGTCCGAATATGTTCAATGCAATTTTCGTCTTGTTTGTTTTCTGCTGTACCCGACTGATGTTCAGTGTTTTCTAAGCTTAAAGAAACTGTTTCTACAGCTTCACTGCCTTCAACCTTTGTTTCTTTTCTGGATTCACTGGATATATCAATGGGGTAAAATTCTTTGGTCTCAAAAGAATCAACATGCTCTTGTGGTGAAACAGGGGACTGAGGTTCTCCCATGAAATGTTTATTCTCCATATCCAATAGATTCTCACCTGGAGACACCACTCTTATGTGATGACTTCTGTCTTCTACAATTTTGGTTGTTACAGGGGATAGGTCTTCTTTAATAACATCTTGTTCGGATTTAGCGTCCTTTTCCATTTCATTAAATGTCTTAACTTTTGTGGCCATTTTAAACATCTCTTCCTCCGGGGTGAATTGCTTTTGAAGCTCAGTACATTCGGAATCACTGTCAGGCTTCAAGTCTGTTAATGTTGCAGTAATGTTTGATGAGCTTTCAGATGATTTAAGGGTGATATCACAGCTTTCTTTCTCACAGATTATGACATTGGGAGAATGTGAACTCTCTCCTTCCATTTGAGTGGTTTGTTCAAAACTATGGTCCTTCACCACATTATCCTTATATTGAATTTTATCTGGTAGAATATCTACTTCAAACAATAAAGGATCAACTGAAAGTTCATTAATGGCTGCTGATTTTTGCTCCATGGGACTAGTTTCTAGGGAATCACGGCATGGCGATTCCTTAGTTGGACTTGGTTCAATTGAATCCGGGGATTTACGAGAGGAATTGTCTATGGTAATAGGACTGGCCTCCAGGGAATCCTTGTGACTAACACTAAAGGATGCATCAGCCAAGGAGCTCAATCCCTCTAAGTCCTGTGGTTTGAGCGGCAGATCAAGGTTGGTAGGACTATACGTGTGGTCTGCCTCAGTTTGACTGGTGTCTCCATTGTCATTAGAGGGTTGCCAAGATTCAGAGGGCTCATGTCTTGATGGAACATCTTCTTCCTCTAGAGAGAGGGCATAGTTTTGATTGTCATTCAAAATGGTGTCTGTTGTGTCATTAGTGGATTGCCAAGATTCATAGGGCTTAAGGCCTGAAGGAACATCTTCTTCCTCTAGAGAAAGGGCATAGTTTTGACTGTCATTGAAAATTGTGTCTCCAGTGTCAATGGAGGATTGCCAAGATTCAGAGGGCTTATGGCCTGATGGAACATCTTCTTCCCCTAGAGAGAGGGCATAGTTTTGATTGTCATTCAAAATGGTGTCTCTGGTGTCATTAGTGGATTGCCAAGATTCAGAGGGCTTATGTCCTGGTGGAACATCTTCTTCCTCTAGAGAGAGGGCATAGTTTTGACTGTCATTCAAAATGGTGTCTCCAGTGTCAATGGAGGGTTGCCAAGATTCAGAGGGCTTATGTCCTGGTGGAACATCTTCTTCCTCTAGAGCGAGAGCATAGTTTTGACTGTCATTCAAAATGGTGTCTCCAGTGTCAATGGAGGGTTGCCAAGATTCAGAGGGCTTATGTCCTGGTGGAACATCTTCTTCCTCTAGAGCAAGGGCATAGTTTTGACTGTCATTCAAAATGGTGTCTCCAGTGTCAATGGAGATCTGCCACGATTCCGAGGGCTTATGTCCTGATGGAACATTTTCTTCCTCTAGAGAGAGGGCATGGTTTTGACTATCACTCAAAATGGTGTCACCAGTGTCAATGGAGTGCTGCCACGATTCAGAGGGCTTATGTCCTGATGGAACATCTTCTTCCTCTAGAGAGAGGGCATAGTTTTGACTGTCATTCAAAATGGTGTCTCCAGTGTCATTGGAGGGTTGCCAAGATTCAGAGGGTTCTGATGGAACATCTTCATCCTCTAGTGAGAAAGCATAGTTTCTCTGCCTAAAGTGAACTGCTTTGATAGCAGACTCACCACTGACCTTTATTGGTTTCTCAAAGGAAAAGCAATTAATCTCTACCATTTGGTCTTTTGACTCAGTGGTTTCAAAAAGTTGATGACTGGACTTTCTGTCCAAATAATCCTGATTCTCACAGCTGAATTCTGGAGTTTCTTCCAAGCCCTTGTGCACAAAGCGATCCTCAATATCTGTGTGCAAACTGTAGTCATGTAAGTTCATGCCCTTGTCTGGAGGGCTGCAATCTAGAACTCTGCTCTGCATATTGACTGGAGTATCACGATTGTTTTCTTCTGCAGTGAAATCTGGGACAGTCTTGGCAGTCAGACTAAGTTTCTCAGAGTCCCCATAGCTTGTTTTACAGACTGAAATATCTTCTGCATTTTCCTCCAGCTCCGCTTTGAAGGTTTCACTAAAATCCACAGAGTGCATGGATACTTGGTCAATCTGCACTTTGTCTGTAACCCTGGAATCTGTTATCTCACTATGAAGAGCCACTGATGTTTTTATTTCTTCTTTGGATTGGGAGCCACAGACTATCCCACTAAATGGCAGGGTTTCTTTTGTTAGAATTTTGTGTTGAAACAGCCCAGATTTAGTGTTTGACTGTATCTGTCCTGACTGAAAGACCTTCATCAATTCTCGCACAGACATCACCTCTTCTGGCTTATCTGATATAGAACTCTGAGATGTGGAGGGAGCTTCCATTAAATTAGATACTGTCTTAGTGATACTAGGAGAGGATTTACTCTCGGAATATACTCTTCCTTGGAATGTTGTTATCCTTCTTTGGTTTTCCTCCTCCTCCACTTTCTTTTGCAGTGCTTGTACTTTGTCTTTGATGGAACCAATAGGGGTCTCCACAACTGCTGGGGAGTTCGGGCCCCGGCCCAGGACACCATCATCAAGCAGCTCGTCTGAGCTATCCCTGAGAAGAATGGCCCCAAAACTGGTTCCCTGTTCCGGTTCAGTATGTTTCTTCTCCCTCAGTTTCCTCCTAGCTGGCTTTTTGATTTCAGGTGGGGAGACCTTACTCAAAATCACTTGTGTGAATTCTTCTTTGACAATGTCTACCTGGAGCGGTTTCACAACCACCCCAGACAGGTACGTGTTAAGATCCTCTCTGAGGATGTCGATAATGCCTGAGACATCTTTTGTTGTATTTGATTTTGAGTATCCCTTGCTGATTCGAATTTCCTGAAATGGAGCTTCCTCTACATTTTTCTCCACCTTTTCTATATCCCAACTTTCTCTTCCTTCCACAGTATTCAGTGTTGTCTCTCTCACTGTGTCCATCATTGATGCCCTGCTTTTCTGCATCTCACCAACCTTGTCTAAGCTTTCTCTGACTCGCCCCACTATTTCTAAAGGTTTTCCTGGTTCCTCCTCTGCTTCTCTATCATCCCCCACTCCAGTAAGTATCGATTTTCCTGTGAAGTCCACTGTGAGAAGAGCAGGCAACTTAATGATGTCCTGCTTCAACTCTGACATGTCTGACAGGTCTGGGCTGGCCAGTGCAGCAGAGTGGCACAGAACTTGCGATTTCAGGAACGATGTCTCTGTAGACTCTGAGTCTTGATCATCTTCAATTCCAGTCAAAAGAAATATAAATGGAAATGAATAAAAAAACAAACAAGATGGAAAAAGACAATCACAATGAAGAGAGTACAACCTTGCGCTGAATGAACAGTCAGCACAAAATGGAATTCTGTCAGCAGGATGGTGCCATCAGCAGAAGCACAGAAACTACGATTACAAATACAGGACATTTACAAATACAATGAGCAGGTGGTTCTAGCATACATGCACCAGCTACTCATACACATAACAAGTAGGCATAACAGCAATATACATATGAACAAAGAAAGATATAGGGAAATTAAGAAACTGTTGCAAACTGCGTCAGTGAACAATGACAATGGAAAACTAATGTTCACACTTGACACAGAATGTTTTCAAATGAAATAATGAGGACACAAAACAAATTATTCAAGGCCATAGGTAAAAAAAGCAGATGGGCCTGGTTGGATTGTGGTTTCTATTCAAAACATTATTTCGATCATCCAAGAAGAATGTGGTGATGTTCATAGACTAGATGGATTTCTAGGAAGAGCATACAATTTTAGAAAAAAATTATATAGTCCTGGAATTCCTGGGGGAGTCTCCAGGTTAACTACCACCCTGCACTGAATAAGCAGTTATGGAAAAAGATGGACAGATGTAAATCATAAAAAAATACCATTTCCACTATATTTTGTCATCATGGATGCAAAACCATAGCACCAAAATGTGTTTATGGTTGTACAAATTGGGGTTTGTTTTGGTGTCAAACTACATAATGTAGACCATTCTGTTTAACCAGATAGCCCACATTGCAATTTACTGTTCATTTTAAGAAAAGGACCCAAGAGTTGGTACTATGTTCATGTAATTGAAATGGAAACGTGAGTTATGAACAGTGCGCTATCAGCTTCAGTGAAATTTTGAGGTGATGGCAAAACTTTGGTTTGAACACAAACCTTAAATAGCACTTAAATGCATTTGTAAAAGCATGATACCCTTAGCAAAGCTAGAGCTAATGCCATTTAATGCATATAACAAGTTTAAGGTTCTTACAGTACTAGTGAACATGATTATACACAGAATCTGCTGTCAAGCTGAAGGCATATCTGAAAGATTCAGTATATAAGTAAAGCAGTCACAAGAAGCACAAGTTTTCACAGATAACATTCGATTTTCATTTAAACAGTCATAAAAGCACAACTTACATTTGTCATGAGTCTGGTCAGTCTATAAGAGACAAATAAAAAAAACAATTATCATTCAACATAATAGTAATTTAGATGGCACAGACACACACACACACACACACACTACTCTGCCCCATTCTGTTGTGAGCCCAATGATGCCATCCTCTGGGTGCCTGGAGGGTTTTGGCTGTGGTTAAAGACAGGGCTTCTGGCACTGCGCTCCCATTCTCTGCCCTGCCATAAAGACAGGTTATTGTCTCTAAATACAGACACATTGAAGCTGTTTACCTGTTCATCTGTCTCTGGGTCCGAATCAGAATCCTTTTTCAGGAATAGAAAAAAAAAAAAAGTGGCATAAGGCAACTAAGCTAACAGTATCAGGTCAACAAATAAATACAATTTTAATGAACATACCTTATTGTATATGTTATAAAAACACAATAGTAGATTTACTTTTTACATTTAAAAATATTTCTAAGATTAATTTTAAAGTACGGATGACTGATAATATTCACCACATTTTTGCCTGAAATCCTACACCTGTGTATATCGGATTTTGTTAGTAGTCCTTTTAGTTAGGGTTAGGGGTTAGTAGTCCTTATGGTTAGGATTAGAGGTTACTAGACTTTATGGCTAGGGCTATGTGTTTGCAGCCCTTGTTGTTAGGGATAGATGATAGTAGATCTTATGGTTAGGGTTAGAGGTTAGTAGTCCTTATGGTTAGGGTTAGAGGTTAGTAGTCCTTATGGTTAGAGTTAGAGGTTACTAGATCTTATGGTTAGAGTTAGAGGTTAGTAGTCCTTATGGTTAGGGTTAGAGGTTAGTAGTCCTTATGGTTAGGGTTAGAGGTTACTAGATCTTATGGTTAGAGTTAGAGGTTAGTAGATCTTATGGTTAGGGTTAGAGGTTAATAGATCTTATGGTTAGGGTTAGAGGTTAGTAGTCCTTATGGTTTGGGTTAGAGGTTAGTAGTCCTTATGGTTAGGGTTAGAGGTTAGTAGTCCTTATGGTACGTTAGAGGTTAGTAGTCCTTATGGTTAGGGATAAGGGTTAGTAGCCCTTAGCAGGAGGCCTCACCTTGCTGTAGGCTGGCAGAGTGATGTTCAGGTTGCAGATGGCGCTCATGTTCAGGCTTCTGTAAGATCGTGGCTCCTTGGTGAATGAGAGGCGGCCGCATGGCTCCTGTGTGCTGTCCCGCACCTGCAGAGAGGCTCAATTATCAGCGGTTCACCGGAGTGATTTTGTTTTGAGCCGAAAAATAGATAAAAGAGAATTATAAAGGAAGCCTGATTCTTTTTAAGTTTCACCATTTGATTTTCCCTGATATGGGAGTGACTTCTCCATGCTCCACCGATGGTGTGGTGCCATGCAAGAGTAGATGTGCAAGTTCATAATGCACGAAACACAAAATTCCCCAACGTGCTTCATGTTTGGAAGTTAATATGATGTCATTAATATATTAAGAGTTCTGGGAGGTTGTACCTTAATGAGCAGAGCCAGGCGGTTCTCCTTAAATGCAAAGAAGCTGAAAATGTGATGCTGGCCTGTCTTTGTGAGTGGTACCAGGTTGCCAAAACAGTCTGCATAAATGGGCTTTCCCTCTAGCACCTGCAGCAAATGAAATCTGTTAGTGAGCCTGTAGGGGTGAGTTCCATTTTTCAGGCTTTCTGGCTCCTTCTCACCTCCACATCTCGGCTACGTGCCACCTCAGTGAAGTTCTCCTGCTGCTCCAGGGTCTTGTCCATCTTGTCATCCGTCATGCAGAAGCAGCGAAGTCGTGCCTCAATGGGGTTTAATGTCTTGGCAAAGATAACAAACTTTGCCATGTAGGGAACACAGATCACATCTCGGTACACCTGTGTGCAGAAGTTAACGGATTCCTGCACCTGTCGGCAGTCAATCAGCCAGAACCTATGGGGACACATTATACAAATACTACGTCAATGGATCAAGTTATCTGTTGATAGATCGTACAAACATCAATACACTCAAGAGCCCATAGATAAAAATCATCTATCATTCAGCATTTGACCCATGATGCAATGAATAATCTTGTGAAGCAGCTGGATTTTATGACCGCAGCATTACCTCGCTGACACGTTCGTCGTGAAGGAGACACACTCATTGGTGAACGAGAGCGGCGTGCTTCCCGTGATGTCCTCCCATTGTGCAGGAGTGGTGCCACCTGACAAATTATAGCAGACACACAAATGAGTCAGCAGTAAGAACTAGCCTCTGCTACATTAAAACTTAAACCACAGGTACAAGGTTCTGCTCCCCAAAGAGCCACGACATGCTGTTAATCAACGGTTAGTTGTTAATCAACAGCATGTGACGGCAAGAAATGCAGATGCTGTACCGGTGATGCTACACAGCAGCCGCAGTGTGAGCAGGTCGGCCCCATATCCGCCGGCTCCATCGTTAGCAGAGGCCTTAGGCACAGGGATGGTCATAGTAATGGGCTTGTGGAACTTCCTCCTCCGTGGCTCCATGGTGACAATAGGGCTGAATCTTGCTTTATTACCCAGAATCCTCTTCACAAGGTCAGGGGGAATGATCTGGGCCTGGGAAACAAAGGATAGACAGCTGTACCTGAGAGAAACATGGTAAACCAGACAGCGTAAGTAATGTGCCAAATGCGGTAGTCTTCTTGATCAAAATGAAGTTTGCTTTGTTTATAGTGCTGCTAATATTAGCGACCATTTGGAGCATGGCTGTACCTGCAGGCCAACCCGGATCCTTTTGGTGAGTGCACCCTCTGGGAACACAGCTTGGACCTCAGGGTTCACGCTGCTTCTCAGAACCCCACCCTCTGGCCCCATCAGGTGGCTGTCCTGCTTGATCCGGGACACAACCGCAAAGTACTGTGGGAAGTCTCTCGTGATGATTCGACAGATGCGCCGCCGATCCAGCTCCTCTGGGGGGTCCAGCTCTGCAGATTGACATTTGAATCTGTGAAGGACACACTGGTCACCTTCAGTGAGGTAGTTGCACACCCATTGTTCGTATGCACAGCCTCACCCTCATCCATGCCATTGAGGATCTGGTTGAGCTCTTCTTCAGTGTGTTCACAGTGATGCTCCCTCCAGCTCTCCCCTGTTTCACTGCGTAGAGTCACCAGCTCCCTCTCTGCCCCTCGCAATGCGGCAAAGTGTGGGATCTCCAGCACCACTGGTCTGCCATGACAGCAGTGTTAGCGCCCCAGTGTTAGTACCATGGTGTTAGCGCCCCACAGTGTTAGTACCATGGTGTTAGCGCCATGGTGTTAGCGCCCCAGGTCGACTGCATGCAGTCATGTGACAGAGCACACTGTCTGCCATTTACAAGTTCTTGAAAACTTCTTACGATACCTTTGTGGGATTCGTTTTCAGGAACACTATTCGAACAGTTGAAAACAGACACAAACATGCAACAAACTGAACAAAGACACGCTGATAAAGACAGAAGCACTTACAGAGTGACACAGAGACCTATGACGTTCAGATATAGGGGGACATAGGACTAGCAGTATGAGCTGGTGAGCTTCCTACCCAAGAAATTTGGTCCCAGGAGGCCCCAGTTGTAGGATTCGGCTGACCAAGCTCTCTCCTTCATTAAGAGGAGGGGGAGCAGTTGGAAGATGCAGCTTCCTGAGGGGATAGAGGAGAACCAGGAACCCAGGGCTATATGTCAGTTTACTGCAGTGAAAGGAAGGACTGTGTAGGTTGCTTAATGGCTATCCTGCACTAGGGAGGCCTGACACAGGCAGATAATCAAAGTAATCTGTTCGTTTATCGCAGAAATCAGAATCACGGTTTTTTCTCTTTTGGTCAATACAGAGATCACGATTATTTAACACGATCACTCACTGACTTCATGCATTTATTGAACTTTTTTAAAAAAAACTTGTCGTTTTGTAACCGTTACCCTAATAAACGAGAGCAAACAACACTAAGCAGAGCAGACGGATGGCCCTCGCAGGCCTTGCTGCCCAAGAACCCCGTTCCGTACCCAAGAAACTGTGTCCCAGTGGGTCCCAGCTCCACCAGCCGGTTAGCCAGGGCCTCACCCTCCACCATGGGGGGCATGCACGCCAGGCGCTGCCTCTTCACCAGGCGGCAGGTAACGCGCGTAGGGGCGGAGCACTTCCGCGGGGGGACGATGATGCGCAGACCATGGTGTCGGCACCCCCGCATGGCCCCCCCGCGTGCATCCACCATGAAACTGACCAAGAAGCTATGCAGGAACGTACAGGAAGTTCAGAAAAGGCCGAAAAAACACAGGCAGACCGGGCTCCTGGTGACAGAGAGCCAGAGGAGGAGGAGGAGGGGGATCTTTACCTGCTGTTGTCAAGTTCATGAAATGGAGAGATGTGGCTGGGAAGAGAGCGGACAGTGATCATTAGAGAAGGAGAGTGCAGGTGTGTGTGTGTGTGTGTGTGTGTATACCATACCTTATGGGGACACATCGTGATGAGTTTCCTGGTCTCCATAAGGGGAAACTCAACTTAATAAAAATATGTGACTTAAATTGAAAAACTAAAAATGCAAAAACTCTTATATTTTGCTTGGTTACTCATGGTTATGGTTAGGGCTGGGTAGGGGTTAAAGGTGTCACAGTTAGTTTAGCATTTTTGTCATAGAAATGAATGAGCAGTCCCAAAAAAGATATGTTTACAAGACTCTGAGTGAGAGAGAGAGAGAGAGAGAGAGAGAGAGAGAGAGAGAGAGAGAGTCTGTGTGTGTGATCTCAACTGCTTTTAAGAAAACACTACAGGACTTCATTAATGGCTTTAATCTGCAGATCTGCATGGTGTCTCAGTTGGTTGCACTGCTGCCTCCCGCCTCCTGGGACAGGGTTCGAATTCCACCAGCGTGTGCTCCTCTCATGTTCTGTGCATTTCATCCTGCAGTTCAATGACTTATGAGTTTGGCTATTTGGTGTGTGCATGTACATGCCCTGCATTGGACTGGCTGGCTGCTCGGGTTCTACCCAAGCTCCAAGAATAGGCTCCACCCCCGCAGGTGATTCAGGGAGAGGAGTTTTAATTTGAATTTTGTTGGGTGAGTGTTAGGAGCTATGTCCTCATAATGTCAGGAATACAGGCATGTGCGTCTGTGATTTGTGATTGTAACCCTGCACAAGTCGCCTGTATAAGTTTGCCTTTTATTTTGCATTTGTGACAAATTGATAACAAAATCTGAACAACAATGGAAAAGTAACAATGTGTGGATATTTCCAAAACCAATTTAATTTCCTGTCACTTCATCAACTTCTGAAGTTATGTTTTGTGTGGTTTGGCATTCTGATAATTATTAGGGCATTCCAAAGTGGTGTGGATGTCTGTAAATGTCATTATACTCACTCAGACTGCAATGCACTGGAGGAAAGGGCCACATTGTCCAGGTTTTCAATGCCCCAGCTCAAGCGGTATGAATCTTTCTGGTTCTCAAAAGAAATAGCCACCTAGTGGCCAAAGATGGCATTGACATCACTTGAGCATAGATAACGGTCATCCATCAGGCAACACAAAGTCTGACATCATTAGTAAATAGGTGACTCACCTTTTGACTGCTGATGATGTCCTCCATCAGTGCTCCACCTTTCTGATTACGTTGTTGTTGTCTGGAAGTGAGCTGAGACCTGTTGGAACTGATTAACAAAACACTGGTCGTTACGCAGGTGACAGAGGGAAACAGAGATAAAAGAAGGAGGACGAGTAGCAGGGATTCATGCAAGGGGGGAGAATGTAATCTCCAGGGATTATAGGGTTAGGGTTATGGATGGGATCTCCAGGGGTTATAGAAATATCACCCAAGTACAGCAGCTCAGAATATCACTGGAAAAACTACGTAAAAAAAAAATAGCTGATATACTCAGAGAGTGCAGACGGTGAGGCATGTGCTATAGGCCTGTACTCCAAAGGGGAGTGTGCAGCCTGAGCCTAGGGCCACACACATGGATGGACAACTAATCCAACTAATAGGAAGTAAGGAAACATTCAAATGAGAAAAGCAGCAAACCTCTCCTGTTGGCCTCCTTCCAGGCTGAAGCGAAGGTAGTCTAAGCCCTCCAGGTAGTGTCCAGACAAGGAGTCATCCCCTAGGTCCCTCAGGTCCTCCACCCGCAGGTACTCACCCCCATCCCCCATCATTGTGTCTTCCCCTGAGAAGCATGGCGGAACTCTCATCTTACCATCTAATTAAGAATGACACTAACCTTCACCCACCATTGTGTTGAGTCTAAGGGAAAGCATATTGCTGAAACTTCATTACCCATGATGCATCATTTACACAGAAAGCAATGAGATGGCGGCACGTGGCGACCTGGCTGACTCACCTTCCTCGTCGGACACATCAAGCACTTCAGTCATGGTCTCCGGGACATTCAGCTTGTGTTTCTCTGTCACAGTCTGACGAGGAACATGCGGCATGCGAGCGCAGGAAAGACAAACACAGGACAAGAGAGTCAGCCTCTGCTGGGTGCAACCTAAAAACCAGAGCAATAGCTGCATACTGTTCATTATAGCTGGCCCTCACCGTGGTTGTGGTGATGACCTCCTCAGTGACCATCTTCAGGGTGTCCACCACAGAAATGTAGCCCAACCGCTTGGCGATGGACAAGGCTGTGTTTCCACTCTATGAAGGTACAAAAATATGGGCTGCATATGTGTATCTGTTTATGTTACCTGTGAGTATGTCAGTTCATACTCACTATAGTCATAGTAATGTGCTAGGGTTAGCCAACTGCAGCTAGGGTTAGGGATACAAAGTTTTTAGCTTTTTCAGGCATCAAAACCTCTTCTGTGATTACTCAGGACCCCCATGTAACAGGAAACCACCGGTTAACTCGATTTAATAGCATATTTCAAAGCTTTCCAGTGTTCTATTGCGTAACACAACTTAGGGATATGGTTATGGTTATAGCTATCGTTATGGTTAGGATTAAGGGGTTTATGTGTATGAGTTCATACTCACCATAGTCATAGCAATGTGTTAGGGTTAAGCTATGGTTATAGTTAGATTTGGGGTTTGGGAACGTAAGTGTATGAGTTCATACTCACCACAGTCATGGCATTGGGTTTGGCCCCATACTCCAAAAGCAGGCTAATGATGTGTGTGTTCCCCTGCTGTGCTGCTTGGTGAAGGGGAGTGTATCCATTCTGAAGAAGGATGACAGAAGGAAGATTATTCCTCCAAGCTGATTTGCTGTCCCTGTTGGACTTGCATTCCAGAGTGAAACACTGAAGAAAAGCCTACCTTGGTTTTAACATTAACGTTGACACCATGCTGTAGCAGGAAATTCACCATCTTCATATTTCCATAGTGACATGCTACAATCAGGGGTGTGTAGCCCATCTAGTGAAGAGAGAACGAGAGGGAGACGGTCAAATTAAGACAAAACTCAGAGTTTTCTTGTTTTACAGAATACAGTTCTACAAGAAACAATACCTTAGTTTGCTGCTCAATGTTGGCGCCGTTTTTTGTGAGTATCTCAGCCACGCTGACCTTGTCCTCCTGGGCAGCTAAATGCAGGGGGGTCAAGCCATTCTGTGAAAGCGGGACGGACGAATCACAGTTTATCAGTAACCATAGCCAGTCAGCTACTAATCTACGATGACGTGCATGTCAGTACCACTGGATGTCAAATGGAAACTGTTCAAACAGTAAGTAAATCATCAGCGAGCAGTCAGAAGAGGATTCCAAAAGCAGAGACTGCTGAGAAGCAGGTCAGACGACCTGACTTACCCTGGCAGCCGCATTGGCGTGTGCGCTGTTGCGCAGCAGCAGTGAGGCCATGGTGGCGTGGCCCTCCTGGGAGGCTAGGTGCAGCGGGCTGACCCCCTGCTTGCTGACGGAGCTGGTGGAGGCACCGTGCCGGATCAGAGCCGCTGCTACGTCCATCTGGTTCTTCCGAGCTGCAATGTGCAGTGGAGTGTAGCCGTTCTGTACAGACGGAAAGAGAGAGACGGACGGACGGACAGACAGACAGACGGACGGACAAATGAAAGTCAGATAGAGACAGGCAAATGTTGGACAGACAGAGACAGAGGGAGACAGATGGACAGACAAATGGAAAGTCAACGGACGGAGACAGATGGACAGAGGGATGGATGGATATACAAACAGACAAATGAAAGTCAGATAGAAACAGGCAAATGGCAGACAGACAGAGGGAGACAGATGGACAGACAAACGGAAAGTCAATAGACGGAGACAGATGGACAGAGGGATGGACAGACAGACAGACAGACAGATTCGTTGCTGGGTCAGAATTTCCCAGAAACTGGACTGCAGTGTAAGCATAATAATAACACATATCAGTGCAGAGAATGGGCAACACTGTAAATGAAAGGGCACAAATAATATCCTTTTATGCTCTTTATTTACTATGAATCAACTTATAATTCTATAAACCTTTGTGAACTACTGAAACAATAAATAATAACACAAAAAGTGAAATAATGATCTCATGTTTGTTCATTGTTAATGAACCTAATGCATCTTTAATCTCAAGTACCTACTATATTTGTACTTGAATAGTAACTGAATTACAACTAAGTTGCTAAGTAACTGTATTGTGAGTTACCAGTATTACCAGAAAATGTAACAAATAAGCAAAGTGAGTAAGACATATTTCATTTTAAGAGTATAAAGGATGTAAATTTTGAGTACCAGGTGAGTGCTAAAACATTCATTTGAGGACAGTGTGTACCATGGGTGCAGGGTGTAAGCAAGATCTGGGTACAATGTAGGGCTGGCACTAACGACTATTTTTCTATAGATTCATTTATAATCTATTAATTCTACCGTTTGCTCAATTAATGTCAACGACTAATTTTCCTCCAGAAAACCGACTTGACATCTTAAGTTAATTTTATATTCATAGCAACAAACTGTATGTGCCATTGCGCGGTTTTTTGTAAATATGATTTTCATTTTAATTTCAGTTCACAAATTATTTTCTTTTATTTAGTGTCCGTTTTCATTTCAGTTTAAGTTAATGATAACGACACTGGTCCCAATTCCAGCGCGCAGGAACGCGCACACTGATATTGTCAATCCACGTAGAATAAACCCAGAATGTAGTATAAACATTTTCACAAACACTTGTTCAGTGGGGATTCTAATGTAGCAGGCAGACAAATGTATGGCTTTAATAATGAGTGTATTTAGCAACGACAAAAACAAAAGATAAATCTCTCCGAACTAATGGTAATTTAATGCATAGTACTAGTACCGCTGTGATAAGCCATCGCACTTTGCAGTGTAAAACCACCTTTTTATCTTCTGATAATGTGAACCACTCCCGTAATTACGTACTGAGTATGGACAATAATCTACATCCAGCCCTATAAGGAGGTCCTCCAACTTACAGGGAAAAACTTGGGGATTGGTGGCAGGATTGGCACTCCAGCCATTTGGACTGGTATGGGGCTGATGTATCACCCGCCACATGGTTACACTCAGGTTCTCACCCCTGAGTTTCAACTAGAGCTGTAATATTCTGTTCCTTTTTATGATTTGGCTCCCTCTGAGTCACTCACTAAACCGATCCGGGTGTGCGACTCACTTGAATCAGTATTGCCAAATCGCCAGACTAAACGTTTGTTTTTCATGGAAGAAAGTATATGTGGCTTGTAATGTGAATGAATGCACTTCAAAATAAATGACAAAGTATTAAGACAAGACTGGCAAATATTTATTTTTAAGTGGCACACACCAAAAAGGAATCATACAAAATGTAAACACACATGACAACAAATGGAACAAAAATGCAAAATGGGCAAATTACTTAGAACATTGCCTAAGAATAAAATGTCAAATAAAAGTTGCAAATGAAAAAAAATGCAAAATGTACTAATTGCTTATAGCCAAAAGGCAAAAAATAAAATGTTAAATATAAAAACAATAACCAAATGGAGAAGAACATCTAACTGCGCACATCAGAAGTTGGCCAAGAATTAAATTCTAAAATAATGCATATGCAAAATGTGCAAATTACTTTTAACCTAACAAATGTGTTAAATATAAGAACAGCAAATGTAAGAAAAATGTAAAATGTGCAAACTGCTGAGCATAAGCTAAAAATTAAATGTTAAATATAAAAACACGGGGCTGGCATGGTGGTGCAGTGGTTAGCGCTGTTGCCTCACACCTCTGGGACCCGGGTTCTGGTCTCCGCCTGGGTCACATGTGTGTGGAGTTTGCATGTTCTCCC
>JABFEA020000054.1:9633655-9650008 GCA_019775915.2 Cyphomyrus plagiostoma
GCAACTGAAAACTAAGAATAACACATGTCTATAGTCAATATAGAAGTATTGTAGGGAAATAAATAACTATATACATATATATATATATATTCATATATATATATACATACTATGAAATTTGTTTGTAGGTTAGCATTTAAAAATGCCAACTGTTGCACTTTTGAAGTGCTGAGGCTGCTCCTCCTGTCTGAGACGATTTGTCCAGCTTCTCTATTTCATAAATACTTCAAAATTTTTATTTTATTAAATGTATTATTAGTCATGAATGTAATAGCACATGGTCTTTCGTGTCAAATGATAAATGTCTAATTTCCATGAAATTTTGTGCTTAGACAACAACAAAACAGCGCGTTCATGTCTGTTCCGAGATGTGTAGCTTGATCGCAAAATTTGTCGGGTCTCGCACCTCAGAATTCATCGGGAGAAACGAATGCACGCGATCCGAGTGCGCTAACACGCTCGGGTGAGCAGGTCAGAACCGGCTGCATGATTCCAACTATAGAGGGAGCTAACCTGCAGATTCAGTCATGGCTGTGTGCAATCCGGGTGCATATGAAGTTGTTGCAGCTATACTTGTATTGATCTTGTAATGAGTTTTACATGATTATAAGAGGTATGTACGTAATGGGCTTTATACTTTAGTCATGGGGTAGTTAGAACTCAATGGATTCGGGTTAATGGAGACCTGAGATTCGTGACTCATGAGTTATTTAACGGATCCGGGTTATTCACCCGGTTGAGTCATGAATCGGCCAGCTCTAGTTTCAACTCACTGTATCAGTGCATGCTCCTTATCTTCTCCTCCGTAACTACGTAGTAACATTAAAGGGAAACCCTTGTTATAATCAATTGAAGCGTTTTAGAAATCATACAGGTAATTTTATTAAAATAATAAAAGATGTGTCGATTAAAAATATTAATGTCGACGCAATGTCAACGTCATTGGCTACGTCGCCTAATCGCAGTAGCTTTAGTACAATGCAAGTGTGTAGAATTTAAACATAAGACCAGAATACAGCCCACAAAATGTGAGTACAAAGTGTATACGTCCAGTACATATTTTTAAAGTGAATGAAAGCATGATGCTGATAGGGTGCAAATCTTGGCTGTAGTGAAACGTTACATGAACTGTTACGTATGTTATGTATGAAATATGCACAAACCCGACCTCTCTTATGTGGCAGACTTGGGGATCGTCTTACCTTGGCTGTGGAATGAGGTGAGGCACCCTTGTCCAATAGCAACAACACCATCTGCTGGTTGTCATAGTGGGCAGCAACGTGAAGTGGAGTCAGCCCATTCTGTATGAATGAAGGAAGAAGACTTTGAGGACATGAGCTGGTGCAGAATTATCAATTATATTATAAAAGGCTTTTTAATGTACATGAGAGGCCTTAGTGAAGCTTTAGAAACCCTTTAGTCAGGATATCAGAGAGTGGTATGATATCAATAAGTTTTAAGTTCATTTAACTGAAGTGGTATTGAAACATATGCATATAGATAAAAATCAGATTATGATGCTAGACTTGAATTAAGCATTTTTGCTATGAAATGCATGATGCCTAAGAAGGCAGCTGCACTTACACTTCCGGCAGCGTCAGGGGACGCTCGCCTCTGCAGCAGAAGTTTTGCCACCTCCAGGCTTCCATACTTAGCAGCAACATGCAGGGGGGTAAATCCTTTCTGTGGGGGGAGTGAAAGGTAGAAATAGCACTTATAAATTACGCTCACATTCATCTCCATAAGTTAATGACGCTCATATTTTTAACTCCACATTCTTAACTTCATAACTTCTTACTCTGAAGTCATGGTCTATAGATCACAAATAGAAAATATTATACCTTTGTCCAGCAGGGGGTGCTCTCTCACACATTTTCTCTTTTTCAATGCTATTTTTCATTCTTACCCATGGCTGTGATGCCCACCTTAGAGAACAGAGAGTGTGAGGCACCAGCCTCCAGCAAAACAGCAGCAGCCTCCAGCTGGTTCTCACGGGCGGAGATGTGCAGAGGGGTGTAGCCGCTTGCTGTGGAGGCATCTGGGTGGGCCATGTGCTGGAGTAGCAGCTGGACAATATCAGTCTTCCCCAGGCGAGCTGCGATGTGAAGGGGGGTCTGGTCCTCCTGCCAGAAAAGGGGAAGTATTGATTCAGAAATGCACACACACGCACACGCACACACACAGAATGTTAAGCATGAGTACACGTGTGTAGTGTGAAGGGTCTCACCCGAGCTATGGCATCCACCTGAGCTCCATTCCTCAGCAGACAGCGTACCACCTCCAGCTGCCCCGCACGAGCGGCCATGTGCAGCGCCGTCTCCCCACGCTACAGGAATAAAGGCACACGCGTGTGTGATGAAGGGAAGGATACACCTGTAGGGTTTTCCTTAGGCTGAAGGTAACTTACAATGTTGCAGATGTCGGGTGATGCCCCATTCTGCAGCAGGAGAAGCACGATGCTCAGGTGCCCCATGAAGGCAGCCACGTGGATGGGCGTGAGGCCAGACTGCAAGCGAGAACAGAAGCTTCAGTGGCTCCACTCAAGACCCCCAGTGATGCTCTGATCAGCCACTGCGGATGCCCTACCTCTGTGATGGCCTGAATGGCAGCACCGTACTTGACCAGCAGCTCCATCACCTTGACCCTGTTCTTCTTGCACGCGATGTGCAGTGGAGTGAAGCCGTTCTGCTCAAAAACACAGCGACACGGTCAGCAACGAAGCAGACCTCAGAAGTACATTACCTCTGTTCTCAGGTTAAACCCAAATTAAACCAAAACCACTTAACCCAAACCAGAACCAGGAAGGTGGTACCAGAGCACGGGCATTGGGGTTAGCCTTCTTGTCCAGGAGTAACTTGGTGACTCGGTAATGGCCACAGTGCGCTGCCACATGCAACGCTGTCAGGTAGTCCAATGTGACATCATCAACAGGTGCCTGGTGCTGAAGCAGGTGCTTGACACACTCCACGTGGTCACCCTGGGCGGACATGTGTAGCGGGGACAGCCCATTCTGGGGAGCAGAGGTTAAGATGATGGTGGTGGTGAAATAATACACAAGGCGAGTGAGCGTCTGTATATGTGTGCACAGTGGTACCTTTGTTCTGGCCAGGAGAGGAGCTCCTCTCTCCAGCAGCATCTCTACTGCTGGTGCATGTCCACTTCTGGCTGCACAGTGCAGGGGTGTCAAGCCATCCTGATGTGGCACAGGCAGATAGAGCAGTTACAGCAGGACACATAGTGAGGGTAGCAATGAAGCAGAGTGAATGAGCAGGACCACAGGCCCTGAGCTGCACACAATGTGCTCTAGATATGTAGAATCCTGGAATAAAAATAAAAGTAATTGCATTGTTTATTTTTTCTATTTTTCATTTCCACAGGATGCACTCACACGGGACAGGTCATACATGAGGCAGCTTCAGGAGGCTACAGGATGCACTCACACGGGACAAGTCACACACGTGGCAGATTCAGGCTGCCAAAGGATGCACTCACACTGGACAGGTCACATATGAGGCAGCTTCAGGGGGCCACAGGATGCATTCAATGGAGACAGGTCACACACGAGGCAGCTTCAGGTGGCTGCAGGATGCACTCACACGGGACAGGTCACACACGAGGCAGCTTCAGGCTGCCACAGGATGCACTCACACAGGACAGGTCACACACGAGGCAGCTTCAGGCTGCCAAAGGATGCACTCACACTGGACAGGTCACATATGAGGCAGCTTCAGGTGGTCATTGGATGCACTCACACTGGACAGGTCACATACGAGGCAGCTTCAGGTGGTCATTGGATGCACTCACACAGGACGAGACAGGTCACAAAAGAGGCAGCTTCAGGTGGCCGCAGGATGCACTCACACGAGTCTTGGCATCAATCTGACCCTCCTGGTCCAGCAGTAAGCTGATCATGTTGGTGTTTCCACGCTTGGATGCCACATGGAGGGGTGTGATCCCATTCTGAGAGGGGGAAACACGTTGTCATCTTCCAAAACCACCCCCTCTCCTCCATCAAGATTGAGAGAGAACCAGACTACATACCTAGAGGCCATGTTGAAGCTATGACCTATAGTGACTGACTGAGAGGCATGTTTACGAGACCATCTAGACTCTCGACTTGAGAACAAGCGCTAACAGCCATTGTAGTTAGATAGACTATTTGCTGGGTTAGACAGGCAGACTCATACCCGTGCAGTAAAGTTCACCGCTGCCCCACGGTTCAGGAGAAGCGTGGAAACATTCACGTTGCCATAGTGAGCAGCGATGTGCAAAGGAGTGAACCCGCTCTGGAAGTACAAGAAGCAATGATGAGAATGTAAGAGTTACAAGCCTCAGTCACCATGATCCACATGCAGCTGCCACATAAAGGCTAAATATACAATTATTAGGATCATTCAAACGAATCATAAATAAGTGTCATTTAACAGTACCATGCAAACGATAGCCTCACAATCAAAATAATAAATGTTACATCAAAATGAAAAGACATGATAACAATAAAAGGGTTTATGGTTATATGTATGCAGAATATATGAAAAATACAGCTATAGAAATGTGTTTCTAGAGACTACATCACATTAGTAACCATGTTACAGTTTTATGGACTTATTTATGCGGAGTAATTGAGTGGAGGCATTGCCTTACCTTTCCATTCTGACAAAAATGGTCCGATTTAATGTAAAAACATATTTGCAAATTATGAAAAATATTGTAACTACAATAAAAATATGAACGCATTACTGCTGTGTAACATGCGATGATATGGAGCATTACACTTCGGTGCAATGGCTAGGTTTAAAATACTGTTAGAAAAGGGAAATATTTTCAAGAATCTTTTTTCTAATAATAATTAAATATCATTAATTATTAAATATCACCTTACAAAATGTATAGCTACTCATGTATATCTACCGCAAAGCTAATGAAACTATATTTTTAAAGGTTGTGATTTACAATCAAATATAAACTTTTATAGGGATGTAATGGTACCATGTATCCTGTGGATGCAAGGATTCCAACCAAGGAAGTGACAAAAAAGTGCTGATATCAACTGAAAAGTTGAAAAGTAGCAGAGGAAGGGCTCTAGTCTCGAATTACAGGTGCCATGCAGGGGGACAGACCACTATCCACATGCTCAGCAAAACATCAGTGCAACATAGCAGAAGAAAGCGTGATGGGAAGAAGGGCAGAGCGCTGGGGCAGCAGGGCAGCCTATACGGCACGGCGAAGTGGGCATGTGTGCAAACACACAGTAACTGGCTGTACCTCCGTCGTCCTGTTGACCATCATCTGCTTCAGCAGCAGGCAGGAATTCAAAAAGATGTAACAACACAAGCATGTACATGTCAATTATGCACGTACACACACACACATGCATACTACATACACACGCATACATACACACTTACACACCCATGTACCCTACACATATGCATGCACATTTACACACATACGCTGCACACACATTAACACACCCATGCACCCTACACATATTCATGTTACCTATACAACCACTACACACAAACACACATATTTACACTACACACATCCATGTACACTACACACGTTCACTACATATACATAATCAGTAAAAAGAAACATGCAAACTACACATACACAAACACACATGTGCACTACACACACTGCCTATGTGTAACCTACATATATGCATGTACACTACACACACACAAACAAACAAATTTATTTTTGTATAGTGCATTATCATAACATTACATCGTCTCAAAGCGCTTTACAGCATCCCCACCCAAAGCCCCCAGTGAGTAAACCATAGGCAACATTTGCAAGGAAAAACTCCCGAGAAGGAAGAAACCTTGGGAGGGACCAGATTCAAAGGGGGAGCCCATCCTCCAGGGGCCGGCAGGGAGAGTCAAATTGGAGAGATGGCTAAGTGCCATGTCATACTGTCCAAACAATAAAATTTGAGACACCAATTGGGAGCAAGGGGGAGATGACAAGCCGGTGCCAACGCTCCCTCCAATCGCCAGGCAACCAGAAGGCAGGGAGCGGGTCATATATGGAAAATACCAGCAACCAGCTACATGTACACCACACACACACATGTACATGACTCAAACACACTAACACACGTGTACAGCACACTAAACAAAAACAATCAATCTCTCTAGATCCCATTTCACTGTTAATTCATGACCCAACCCAGAAAAATTCAAAAATTACGAAAATGAATAAAACGTTAGTTAAGTAGATGCTTTTGATATATCCATTAATAATTCTCTTCAGTCAGTGCACACATGCACACACATTCTGGGAAGCATGTATTGTATTGATGTGTGTGTGTGTGTGTGTGTGGGTGTATACCCAACAATGGGATAAGTTCCCCTGCCTCGTGTCATTCTTGAGCCACTCTTCCTGTCCCACAATGCCTATATTTACACAGGCCACGCCCACCTTAGACTGCACATCTGCATTATGGTCGTTCTGCAGCAGCAGGGCTGCAGCCTTGGTGTCATCCTTGCGGGCAGCGATGTGCAGGGCAGGTAGGCGCACTTTGCCTTTGGTGTCTTTCTCCAGCAGTAGCGCCACCACCTGGTCGTGGCCCTGCTGCAGCGCGATGGCCAAGGGGGTAAAGCCATCCTAGATGAGGGCGAAGACGATGGTTCAGCTCAATGCACAGGCTCTCCTCACAGCCGCTGGTCACATGACTCACCGCTGGTCACATGACTCACCTGAGTGGCAGTGCTCTGGTTCCCGTCGTTCTCCAGCAGGTAACGCACCACGTCAAGATGGTTCTCCTGAGACGCCATGTACAGTGGGGTGAAGCCATTCTGAGATAATGGGAGAGTTGAGAGTTAAGGAAAGGCAGCCAAGAACCACAGCTAACAAAGACAGCATTCAGACTAAGAGCTCCAACCTGGGACTGGGCATTGACACTGGCACCTCTCTTCACCAGCAGCTTTGCCACTTCCTGCTGTCCAGCCAGCGAGGCAATGTGGAGAGCAGTGTTCCCTTTCTGAGCCAAACACAGAAAAAGCATTTTATGTGGTCTTAGGTATGCTTGCATGTTTTAGGTGCCACCTAAATCTCCACTGTCCCAGTCCCCACCCACACTGCCCCCACCTTAGTGGCTGAATCCACAAATGCCCCTCTGTCCAGCAGCTCCTCCACCAGCTCCAGGTGACCCTCCTTAGCTGCCAGATGCAGAGCATTGAGTCCATTCTGTCAGCATAATGGGGAAAAACGCTGGAGTCACCCTTGGTAGATAAACCATTGGGATTTTTAAATATTCCAGTTGCTCCATAATTCAAGGTTTTGTCCCTTCCCCTGGCAATTTTTCTCAAGACTCCTGGTCTACCTTGCTAGCCCTACCATTCACCATGACATTATCGTATATCAACATGGTGCATAAACGCAAACCTGGTTACAAGTGTGACACCCTAACCTGGCTGCAGGTGTTATAGCCATGCTTTCCTACAGGTGTGACACCCTAACCTGGCTGCAGGTGTTATAGCCATGCTTTCCTTCAGGTGTTATAGCCATGCCTTCCTTTGAGTATGACATGGTAATTTGGCTGCAGGTTTTATCGCCACACCTTCCATCTGGTGTTACATGGTTACCTGGTTACAGGTGTTTATAGTCATCCCTTCCTTCATGTATGATATGGTTGCCTGGTTACTGGTGTTTATAGCCATTCCTTCCGACTGTTGTCATAGAGTTACCTGGTTGCAGGTGTTTATATCCACACCATCCTTCAGGTATTCTAACACCTTGTCCAGGTTCCCTGCACGGGCAGCTCGCAGGAAGCTTGTGTTGCTGTCAGACTGTGGGACAGAGCAGGACAGGTGGACATTAGTGTAACAGCATCATTATGCCAGCTGTGTCGTGATGGTAAGGGTTAGGGTTGATGCATCAGTATTCTGGACATAAAGAAACTTATATTTAATTAGTAGCTTTCCCTAAGTGGTTGCCCCAAACTACATAACAAAAGCTCAAGAAACGGTGTTGCTTATTGGCATAAAACAGATAAGGGTCATGTTGACCTGTCTGTGAGGCACAAAGTTCACCAAAGCCGATGTTGAGATTGTGTCCATCTGTCTGCAAGGTACAGGGTTCATCACAGCCTGTGTTAAGATCGTGTCCATTGGTCTGTGAGGTATAATTGCAACCTGTGATGAGATCATGCCCTATTAGTCTGTGAGGCACAGTGTTCATTGCAGCCTGTGATGAAATTGTACCTATCAGCCTGTGAGGCACAGTGTTCTTTGCAACCTGTGATGAAACTGTGCCTATCGGCCTGTGAGGCACAACGTTTATTGTAGCCTGTGATTAAATTGTGCCTATCGGTCTGTGAGGCACACACATCATAGCCTGTATTAAGGTTTTGTATGTATCACTAATGGCCCATAATGGATTCCTGGAAAATTGTCTTAAACTCATTAGAATGTCTGAGAATAATACATTATTAATGACAGCACCTTGGATTGTGTGCAGCTCAAAAGAAGCAGGCTAATGCACTGTATAAATGAATGCATTAGTGCCGTGATCATTTTTGGAGAAGTACAAAAAGCCTTTAATGCAGGTGTGATGATGTGGAATGCAGTTCATGAAGTGCCTTCTACCATGTAGCCATCCTATTTTGAGACAGTCATCAGAGGGCAGCAGTTAAAAGATTCACAGGCACTGTACAAGTCATGCTGACACAGATAATACAGAAAACATCAGAACTTAAGAATGATTAAACCTGCCCATGGTTATCATCACATAGTATCTTATATGACATAGACAGAAAAGTCTGAGCAAACCAGCAAGCACTGAAATCACATGAGATATTAACCCGCCCAACTTAAAAATGATGTCTTTAGTTTGGTACCAATTACATGGGAACAGTGTATCATACTATATATACCAACCCCTCAAAGGAGAACCCAGTGACAGTCTCCATGAGCGACAAAAGCCCCTCAATGCGGCGGGCCGGATAAAGTTTATGCACATGTTTTAAAAACCTGCTGCGACCAGCTAACAGCTGTGTTCACTGTCATTTTTAATGGCTCTCTGAGAGAGTCAACTATCCCTGTCACCCCTGCTCCAAAGACAGCCAAAGCAGACTGCCGTAATGATTACCGCCCCGTGGCACTCATCCCCATCACAAAAATAAGTGCTTTGAGAGGCACAGTAAGGACACCATACTGGACAGTTTAACTAGGCCCACTACAGTTTGTCTATTGCTGCAACAAGTTTGCTAAAGATGCATGAGAGCATACACTAGAGATCTCCATTGCTTTCTACATCACTCCGTCTCACCTGTAAAATAAAAGTAGCAACATTCCATCCCAGCGTGTTGCTGAGCTCCTAGATTTCAGCCATAGCTCCTCACCCTGCAGCTGGATCACTGGCAGACCCCAGCATGTGTGCACCGGTGATGATAGGTCATCCGCCATCACCAGCAACACTGGCACCCCGCAGGGCAGTGTGGGGAGCCCCTGGCTCTACAGTTGTGGCCAAAAGTTTTGAGAATGACAAAAGGTTTTCACAAAGATTGCTGCTGCAGTGTTTGTAGATCTTTTTGTCAGATGTTTCTATGGTATACAAGCATTTCATAAGACATTTATTGACAATTACATTAAGTTCATGCTTTGTCAAACCGTCTTCAATTTGCCCTGGCCTGCTGTCAATCAACTTCTGGGCCATATCCTGACTGATGACAGCCCATTCTTGCATATGGGCTTGGAGTTTGTCAGAATTTATGGGTTTTTGTCTGTCCAGCCACCTCTTGATGATAGACCACATGTTCTCAAAAGGATTAAGGTCTGGGGAGTTTCCTGGCCATGGACCCAAAATGTTGGTGTTTTGTTCCCCGAGCCACTTAGTTATCACTTTTGCCTTATGGCATGATGCTCCATCATGCTGGAAAAGGCATCGTTCATCATCAGACTGTTCTTGGATGACTGGATGAGTTGCTTTCAGAGGATGTTTTGTTACCATTCTTGGTTGAGAAGCAACCCCACATATCAATGGTCTCAGGATGCTTTACTGTTGGCATGATGCAGGACTGAGGGTAGCTCTCACCATTTCTTCTCTGGATAACTTTTTTTCCAGATATACCAAACACTCGGAGAGGGGGTTCACCCCAGTCCTCAGCAGTCCAAACCCTGTACCTTTCACAGAACATCAGTCTGTCCCTGATGTTTTTCTTGGACAGAAGTGGCCTCTTTGCTGCCCTTCTTGACACCAGGCCATCCTCCAAAAGTCTTCGCCTCACTGTGTGTGCAGATGCACTCACACCTGCCTGCTGCCATTCCTGAGCGAGCTCCACACTGGTGGTGCCCCGATCCCACAGCTGAATCAACTTTAGGAGACAATACTGGTGCTTGCTGGACTTTCTTGGGTCTCATGAAGCCCTCGCCAAAACAATTGAACCTCTCTACCTTGAAGTTCTTGATGATCCGATAAATGGTTGATTTAGGTGCAATCTAAGCAGCAATATCCTTGCCGGTGAAGCCCTCTTTGTGCAAAGCAATGATGACTGCATGTGTTTCCTTGCAGGCAACCATGTTTCACAGAGGAAGAACAATGATTTCAAGCACCACTCTCCTTTTAAAGCATCCAGTCTGCTATTCTAACTCAATCAGCATGACAGAGTGATCTCCAGCCATGTCCTTGTCACTCTCACCTGTGCTAACGAGACAATCACTGAAATGATGTCAGCAGGTACTTTTGTGGCAGGGATGAAATGCAGGTGAAATGGGTTTTTTGGGAGTAAGTTCATTTTCATGGCAAAGTGGGACTTTGCAATTAATATCAACTCATCTAATCGCACTTCATAACATTCTGGAATATATGCAAATTGCCATAATAAAAACTGAGGCAGCAGACTTTGTGAAAATTAATATTTGTGTCATTCTCAAAACTTTTGGCTATGGATGTACTCCTTCTTCACCTATGACTGTGTGACCAAGCACAGCTCCAACTCCATCCTGCAGTTTGCTGGCGACACCAATGTCATGGGGCTGATCAGCAAGAGTGATGAGTCAGCCTACAGGGAGGTAGTCAGGCTCCTGGCAGAGTGATGCCAGGACAACAGCCCCACCATCAATGTTGGCAAACTTAAGCAGCCGATCATCGACTTCCGGAAGGAGGGAACGGTGCACAGCTCCATCTACACTAGAGGGGGTTCTATGGATCAGTTCAGCAGCTTCAAGCTCCCTGGGGTCACCATTGTGGAGAGTCTAAAATAGTCACAAACATAACCTCAACAACACCACAGCAAGACCAGACCAGGCACAAATACAACCTTAACAAGACCACAGTATGAGAAAAGACAAGGCCAGGCACAGTATGAGGGAAAGACCAGGCAAAACACAAACAAGGTCACAGTATGAAGGCAAGACCAGACCAGGCACAAGTACAACATCAACAAGAACACAGTATGAGGGAAATACCACACCAAACACAAATACAACCTGAAAATAACTACAATATGAGAGCAAAGACCAGGTACATTTTTATAACTGTACTTTGTGCAACAAGTTTTCTCAGCAAGAGAGCACTAATATATTGGACTGCACATTCCACTAAATCATCGTCATCCATAGTCTGCGTTCTGTGTTCAGGAAATCATCCAGGTCAATATGACACTATGTAGGTATTAGATTCATGGCTAAAGATCTGTTCGTTCAACAAAATTATTAAGCAGGCAACTCTGAATGTTTGGTTGTGTATGATTATGTATGACAACAATATGTAAAGTCATTTCAGCACTGCAGCTCTGAAGCATAGTGGGGTTAGCATGAAATGAATGAAAGTATAGCTAATGGATCTATAGCCTGTAGGCCCATTGTGTGCTACAGAAAATAAGATCACAGCTGAATGATGAGGCAAAAAAATCCAAGCAGAGGGTGGTTTTTTCAAACAATAATGTGCAAATAGTGTGTAACTTTATCACAGGTCATATTAAAGCAGAAATCAGCACACTGGAGACAAGACACCTGGGAAGCCTGTGTACTTAGGACACACGCCCTGGGATAAGTAAAGAAATACAGCAGCTCCTATCTATAAAGTGCCCTGTGACTGCTGATGGACGCTAATGTAATGAAGCAGAGATGCCATTAGCTGTAACTTCCTCAAAGTCACGTGACACACTAGAATCCCTGGGGAGTCTCTGCTATAAAATATAGAAGACAAAGAGGCAGACAGACACACACATAGAGAAACACAGAGATTACACTGCAGTGTGTATAAAGCGGCATAGGTACCTGCTTTTTAAAAACAAAACATTTACGCAATGATCAATAAACATTGATCTGGGAAATGTTTTTGGCTGAAAGAAAAGAAACGAAGAGAGAAAGGCTTTTACAGGTCAGGCAAAGTGAAAAGTGATCCATTTATTTATAAAAGAACCTTAGCTCAAAGAACCAGTGCCTGATAATTACCAACCACAGCTGGACAAACAAACAATTTATTATTTTCTATTAAATAGTGAACAATCCAACTTCTTCATTTTCTGAGGATTTTAAGATCTGTGGAAAAATGTTATTACATGTACCAATACCCAGACCTTCCCCATGTAAGTGCCTTAACTTTCCATAATCTGTTACTCTTAAATGAATGTTTATAGATAAACTGCCCCTTCCTATCTTTCAGTTCAGTGACCAACAATCTCAAGCCATGCATTGGTCTTGCAGGCCAGCCACAGAGGTGACCCTAGATGGCGTGTGAGGGACAGCAAACAGCCGGCAAATCCTGAGCAGATCATAAGCGAGCAGTACATCAAGGCTGGGGCCAGAAAGCCTCTTTACTGACACAGACGCGTGGTCACGTGATTCCTAACGGCCAATCCAGGTGGAGCAATACAAGCACACAATGACTCTGCAGTATGGAAGAGCAGAAAGGACAGACAACCTGGTCTGAACAGGCAGCTTCCCCAAACAGGGAGAGCAAATCACATGGATGAAAGGGGCTCAGCGACCACGCAACACAAACAGAAAGTGGCGGGGCATGGGCGGAGCTTCTGGACAGGAAGTGTAAAGGTGTCACCAACTGCTTTCTACTAAAACACTTTTCCTTTTTTTTTGGTATTTCTTGAACACAATAATTATGTCCATAATTTGTTTATATTCAGGCAACTACTGTTAACTACTAAATTCAGAGTTGTGTCACCTACATATGTGCACTCAGAATCAATGAAGGGAGGGCGGTGAACGTTTCCTGTTTTTCCGAGACTTGGAAGGCAGGTATCACTTGCAGGTATCACTTGCAGGTTTACACTTTTCAAATACTTATAATAACTAAGGGGAAATTACTTCATTAACAATGTTTCATTAAGACCCAGTTTTCTCAGTGTTGAAAGCATTCTCTCAGATATAGATTTTCATAGATATGGTGTGGATGCGGCGGGAAAGCATTTAGGAGAAACGTGAGAACAGCCTGTCTGCAGTGACGTTAATTACTGAGACGTCACAGCATCATTAGGACCCTGTCGTCCCATCAGCCTCCGTCTGCCAGAGCTGCTCACGCCTTTCTGCTCTGCAATCAAGGTCTGCAAGCCACACGTGGAAATACAGAAAAGCTAATAAGTGTTCACATTCAGGATTCAATGCAGAGTCTCTGATCTTGGATGTGTCTTCAGTACCATGCAAAAGTGTTAGGCAGTCAAAGGATATTTTAGTGTATATTGAACTATCCAGCCAACATACACACATAGCCCATGCACAGATACGTACATAGACATATTCACACACAGAAACACACACACACTCACACACAGATACACATATACTCATACAGACACACACATACTCACAGACACAGACATACAGTCACACACAGACACACACTGCTATATAGTATAACCAATTATCAATTCACTTCCAAAAGGAAAAGCCAGAGAACCACGAAGCACACCACACAAACTCCACAATGTAATACTTCTACCAAAACCTAAAGCCATATAGCATTTTAAGACTCCAGAAATTATATACGTAAATAAAAAGCCTGGAAATAGAAACACATCAAGCCACTGAGGCAACAGACTTTCTTCATACTCCCTAAATTGTTGCGAACAGATCAGCGATGAGCTCGTGCTCCGCTATCTTTCTGCCGCGGCTTTCCATGACACAGCCGAAGCTCGAAATCACCAGTTTAACTTCCCAGTTAAATGGCCGCTGGCTAAAGAGTCGCACCTGCTTCAAAAGCACAGCTTACATTGGGTCGTGGGGAGATATGCACATGTCGCTCTGATCCTGCGTTTTAACCTCACCACATCCTTGTACATAAATGTTCATATTTATTAGCTTAAAGAATTTAAATATGCTGGAACCATATTGCCAGGGTGACCCACACGCATGCCCTTGCAGCGCTAATTCAGCTCAACTCAAAACGGGGTTAATTTGTAGAAAATTGGTCCATACAGTAAAATTACAATCAGCGTTACTATTTTGAGAATGAAACAACTGCGTAATTTAAAAAACGCAGCGTTTCGGGGCTCATTTTGATGTCGTATCCAGGGCAACGCCTTAACTACCCTCCCCCGTTAGCGCCCCCTAGGACAGGGAGCCGAAACACTGTTACTTCATCATTACGGATTGAAAAACTGGATGACCAAGCAGCTAAATGTGGCCATGTTGTAGCAGAACTGAGACAAACCTGGCGAATGCGCTGTTGGTTTGGTGGGGACCCCCGCTCAGGCGAACAGCTGCTGGGGGATGCCATGTTCCCGTCTCGGTCAGCCTCGGTATAGCACCGCGGCTCTTTAACATTCAGCCCCGATGCCTTTGACAAGCCGATGGATGGTGATTTAACGGTCCAGCAGGAATCCCCATGCACGGTTCGAGTGCAGTTATTCCAGGAAGTCAACAGCTCCGCACAGAGCCAAGCAGAGCTCCGGACACCGCAGTGCTGCTCCGGAGGCTGATGCTGGAGATGATGTGATCGCTCATCTTAGCGGCGAGGGGCGGATAACGCGGCTCACTTCCCCTCCCTCCCTCTCTTCCTCCCTCCCTCCTTCTCTGTCTGGCCACAAATGCTGCAAGGAGCGTTCTTCCGTCAGAAAGGGCTCTTGGATATTTGTCACAATCTGAAGGACACAGGCATCCAGTTAAGCTTTGAAGTGAGCTACAAGGGGACGTTTATTAATCGGGGTTTAATGTATTTCATAAAGGATGAGATATGACATATCTGGCCACCTTTTTGCAAATAAGTGCAGAATGAGCCAAACTTGTTAATGTGCCATATTATCACCAGGGCATGGGTTGGTCTACATAAGATGACATTCAGTCAAACATGGTGATACCGCCTTTTCACATTAGATAATCCTTTGCAGGACACCTCCATGGATCAAACATAACCATACATCTATTTGCAGCTTACACCAAGCAGAATTGCACTAATAACATACGTATCCTTCTATACATGCACTCAGGCATCTATAAAATGCATCTATGTACAGTCATACACAGAGAACAGCACCTCAGCCTTCTGAGTGACCAGTATGCCGGAAATCAAATAACACATAATGGACCCGTATCAGACGTTAGTCTGTGACATGCAGGGCTGCATTAGCTTAGCTGACAGGGCTGATCTAAAGCACTGTGGGGACCAGCTGGGAGCAGAGTCAGCAGAGCGCTTAACAGCATCAGGCTCCAGGGCGGCAGCCGGCCGCCGAGCCGCTCAGGGGCCTGACACATACACTATGGCACGTAAACAAATGCATTATAGCATTATTATTGTATGTGAAGGACAGAGAGACAAGGCTGAACTGGACAGATCCTGTATTTCTGACTCACTTCCATTTTGGATTGTGAGGCACTGGGCATACACAGCCACCTCCCAGCCAGTGTAGATGCGCGCCACAATCTTACTGCAGTCAACACTGGCACTGCATAAACAGCACGACGCAAAAGCAGCTGCGTTCAAAACGTCAGATTTTCCAGATCTCCGAAATAAGAGACGCGTTTTATTAAAAATATAGCTTTTATTAAACATCTACCTTTACACTTCAAAAACGATCAGTACCAAACAGAGAACCTTAACTCATGACAAACATTCAGCACCTATTACAGAGAAGTTAAAAGCTTATAACGACCCCCCCCCTTCCTCAAGCAGAGAGCTGATCGAGGCTGTCCAGATTGCGGCTGGAAAGGTGTGCCTCCAGGATGTCCCCGAAGAGGCCCCTCTTCAGCAGGGTGTACGCCATGGGCAGAAGCTGCCGGATCACTTTGTAGAAATACTGGCAGGAAGAAAACAAAGGTAGCCCGAGTCAGCCTGGCCCCCGCCCTGCCAGAGTCCCCCACACCAGGCGCAGGGTCAGCCTGGGCCCCCCCCCGCCAGAGTCCCCCACACAGGGCGCAGCGGGCGCCAGGCCCCCGCCCGGCCAGAGTC
>JABFEA020000054.1:9662877-9676738 GCA_019775915.2 Cyphomyrus plagiostoma
TAGAATTAAGGCAGTTCTGAAGGCGAAGGGGGGTCAAACACCGTATTAGTATGGTGTTCCTAATAATCCTTTAGGTGTGTGTGTGTGTGTGTATGTGTGCGTGTGTGGTCCTGTACTTTGGGTTATTGACCTCATAAAAGGTGTAGTAGCTGTTTATCAAACTGCAGCAGGTGTTTTGTTCAGTCAAGCCCAGATCTTGAGTCCTGTATGGACACAAGCACACAGACTTTGGGTTCTGAATCATGTCATTGTGTTCACATCAGTGATAAACTTCCATGTTAATTTAATGAGAATTTATTATTTATATCATCAACGAAATACAGTTGCAGTTCATATAACAAAGTACCTTACTTCCATTAGAATTTCAGATAAGCAGAAATGGTTTGGATTTCATAGGTAATAGCTTGTAAGCCACATTTGTTGTAAGCCACATTTTGGAGGAACTCACTTTTAGGCTGCATGGTGACTTTCTGCAGGGCTAAGCTGTTTCTCTCAAGTTAGTTTAGCTGTAGTACAGCTCTTGTTGGCTCGTACAGTTTTTTTCATTGACAACCGTTACCAGAGTTTGGAAACACAACCCAATCCAGATATTGTCTGTGTGGTACATTATAGCTTTTTACTAATCAAGAGCACAACATTACAATGTATTTTTGCATAATTTGTGTTGGCCTTTTTTAAGATAAACCTTTATTGCATATAAAATTTTAATCTCCTTAGGTTTCGGTTCTACTTTGTTTTAATTTAATCTGTAACCCTGTAAATGTTGTTAGTATGTTGTGTGAATTACAGTTTGTTGACATCTTGTTTATGTAACACATTGCAATTTCTAAGGCAAGAAAATTCTAGGAAAAACTATGAATAATTTTTTCTTCAGTGCACTGCATAGGATTGAACTGAAACTATTTATCTGTCTACAGGAGTATTGGTGTTATTACCTACATACTGTGAGTATGAAAAAAGAATGTCTTGGAACTTTTTTCAAAAACACTTTTATATGTTACAAATTTAGAATTTACTTCAAACATTTAGCTTTATAATAACCATACCACAATGTAGGTTATGCATATGGAAAGGCTGTTCTGTAAATTCTTTGCAATTTCACGATGGGGCTTTTGGCTCTTCTGGCAACCTTGTACCCTGCAGTGGTTGGAGAATGGGTTATTTCTTCTTCAATCATGTAACCTGCCACAGAATGGATTTTAACATCAATGTATTTAATTTTACTGTCATGGCATTTCCTCTTCGATAGGCTGAGTGGTATGTCCCCCTTCCAAGGAGATACAGATGAGGAGACTTTAAACAACATTGTAGCAATGAACTATGAAATTGAGGACAAATATTTTCCAGACACCAGTGAAAATGCTAAGGAATTTATCAAGAATCTGCTGGTGAAAGATCAGAGGTAATTACATTTTTTTTTAGAGTCATCATGGATGATTGAGTAGTTTGTGTAGTCTCACAACTGGGTTGCAGGCTTGATCCCATCTAATTATGCATTCAGGTTCCTAATTATGTACTCAGAATACAAATTAATTAGTGTTAATTAGTACCTTGTGGCTCACTGTGTACTCTTGTTGCCTCGCACCTGGAGGTTTGAATCCTATCACCACTTTTTTGTGTCACTAACGGTGGTTGCTATTTGGAAAACCTCAAAAAAAAATCTTTGAATGCAATCAAAATAGTAAAAATGCCAAAAGTCTTGTGTTTTGCTTGGTTACTTAAGGTTATGGTGTAGGGAGGTAGGATTTCAAATTTGGTTAAGGTAGGCCAAGGCACAGGCAAGTTATGGCAGTCAGAGCGAAACGGGCCAAATTTGGACGTTGGGCATGGCTAATGGCCGTAGGATACACACACGTCCATTTTTTTTATATTTCTTGATCAGCTTAGATTTATGATTCGTTTGACACCTCCTTTATCTGATTTGGTAGGACAAACTAGGACTTAAAGGAAAAAGTAGGATATGCAAATTAGCAAAAAATCCAAGTAGGCAGAGCTTCATAGAATTTAGATTGTAGGACCAACAGGACAGGAGATATCGACTAAAACATGTTGGGGAGCACTACAGCGTTCCATTCTGGCTCATAGGCTTGGGTCAGACAATTTGAGTAGTGGGTAAGAATTGACATCTTCGGCCCAAATTTGGTCGGCCTAGGTCTTATGGTTTAGGCTATCCATTCAGTTTTATGGAAGAAAAATAATAAATCCTAAGAAAAACAATAATGGTCCAATGCACTATAGTGCTTTGGATCCTTAAATATGAGGCTAACTTAACCGCGTTGACAGGTTTCTAGTCGTTTTCTCACTACACGTATGCTTCTGTTTTTGTCCTGTTGTAAATCATTTGTTTGTTAAACAATGGCTCACGTTCTGTTAGGTGTAATATGAACAGACACCTTTTTCTTATTAGCTGTAAAACATAGAAACACACTAAGTGGAGGCTAGACACAACAAATCTTTCGTAATGAGTAGAAATATAAATACATAACCCTACCAGTTGACATGATGTTTTTATGTTTCATCTTGACTTGCTGCCATGTACACTTTCCACTACAGTTGCATTTGAAATCGGATCAGTTAAATAATTAACATTAGGTTTACATTATAAGTAACATTGCAGTGATGGAACTTTAGGGAGCATTACATGACTTAACAGCAAATAATAGGCGACTTCTGAATTGTCGCATCTGTGAGCCTCTATTTATTAACAGTATTTCAAATCCTTTCAGAAAACACTTCATAGTCTAATACTCGGTCGTGAAATATTTTATACTACGTTTTATAACCATGAAAATGTACTTATGAATTTACTCTGTCTACAATATGTTGCCAACAAGCCTGCCTGCTTTTGCTGGCTGCAGTGGTATCGGACTTTCTTTGCAGCGTTGATTTAAACACCTCATAATCCTGCATAATTAGCATGCAGTCTTCCTCTGTGAAACATGGAGATCGTGCCATGAGTCAAATAGTGCCTTGCACTGCTGAACGTGTTCCATATATGTGAACGCGCACAAACTCCAATGCAGGTATTGTTAGAGTTTTTTTTTTTTTGCGCATATACTGCTGCATAATGCTTTCCGGTCATTACCCCTGACCAGCTTAAGCCAGTCTTTAAATGACGGGTTATCACGCCAAGTTTTAGAAATGTTACATTTCACCATTTCACCACCAAGTGGCTACTAGCTAATTTCAGAGACTCTCCTAATATCAACACGTTACGTCACCCTAGCTCAACTGAGGTAAAAGGCAGAAGAAATGGCATCAGCGTCACTCTGATAGGCTATTAATTCCAACTCCGGTCCTGCTAGCATGTACATTATATTTTTTAAATACATGAAGTTAAAATACATAGACAAATGGGAAACTCATAATATACTGAGGTGGACGATGAAAAACTTACTACCAAGTCAAATTCCATTTACTACCTTTTAATACCTTTCAAAGGCCTTAATTTTGTTTCATTTCATTTACTACCTTTTACTACCACACGGACACCCTGCATACAAATGAATGGAAGTTCCCCATTTAGATAGGTATGCCAACATGTGTGAGTGTGTGTGTCCTATAACAGATTGGAATATTGACCAAGCTGTTCTGTGGTCTTCTGCCCAGTATTTCCTGGGATAGATTTCTGCTAGTATAGAAACTGAGCCATGGGCAAAAAACAAGTGTGTAGAAGGATGTTTGGATGCATATCTGTCTTGGCGTTTGGCAAGTACTTAATTACAAGAAGTATCTATTAATGTTACAAGGAAATTCATTTTGAGATTGTGTTTGTACAGTGGGAGGATGACTGCTGAAGAGTGTCTTCACCACCCCTGGATCAAGGTGAGCATGGGTGGCTGTAGGGAAGGAGAAGCTACAGGAGGAATTCAGTAGTTAATGAAATCAGTACCATACCCATTACTGCTGCTCTTACCTTTTTCATGTGTCTCTCCATAGCCTCTCTCAAGGACACAGCAGAAAATAAGAAAGCGTTCTTCTATCAACATGAAGAACTTCAAGAAATTCAATGCTAAGAGGAAGTGGAAGGTGAGGGTAGCAATCAGCACACATGACCATTTAAAAAATGAATGAAAAAGAGGTGGCTGTTTATTTTCTACAGTGGTACCTCGAAACTCTAACTTAATCCATTCAGAAATCCAGATGTTTTTTTGTTTTTTTTTTTGCGTTTAAACACAAAATGAACCAGATAAAACAAGAAGAGCATATACTGTACTAAACACATCTAAGCACATTTATCAAAATGGTAATTTGTAAAGTAAAAAAATAAATGTATCCAAACAATGTGTAAAGATAAAGGAAACAATGTGTCCTGCCCCGATCGTCCACGCTTTCCGTGTGCCACGCCCCCTCGTTAGCCTGTGTGGAATCCCCGTGTGATTGGCTGTTGTGTTTCTGGTTGTTGTCATTAGTCCTCTGTATTTCGTCCGGGTTTCAGTTTGTTTCCCCAGTCCGGTCATTGTTTTGTCCGTCTGCATTTTACCTGCCTTACCTGTAATTAAACCCCGTATTCCCCGATACCCTGACGTCTGTGTTCCGTCCCCGCTCGGCACGACAATATTATTATAATTAAATGTATTAATGGTTTACTGTTAATATTAAAATAATGAATAAGAAATCTTTATTTTTAAATGTATTTTATTATATAATAATTACTGTTACTGTCTATCCTAGTCTAAATGTATTTTTACTGTCTATATGTATTCAGCTAGTGTAAACATGCATGATGCTATCACAGTGAATGTGAGGCCTGAGACTGAAGCGTTATCCATTGTTTCCGCTGAGAGACATGCCGCTTGACTCATTTCCATGTGTGTACAAGATATCTTAGGCTTGCGTTTAAGGTTTGATTTCTGAGATTCAGATCAAGCTCTAGTTAATTTTTTTCCGAACTAGTTTGTTTGACTTTTAAGAAATTCAAGTTCTAATGAGTTTGAGAACTGAGTTACCACTGTACTTGCTTCATGAACCTAACTACAGAGATGAAGCCCAATGATTAGGTAGAATTATGCCATCTAGTGACATTTTGTATAATGCAGTGTGATACATACAGTGCTGTGCAAAAGTCTTAGGCCAGGGGTGTCCAATCTTATCCTCCAAGGACCAGTGTGCATGCAGGTTTTTGGGATAACCTTTAGGTCAGCTCCTCAAACCCAGGTGTGAGGGCCTTTCAGCCAATCAGTCGTCTAATTAGTTATCTAATTGTGGAGTTGCAGCAAAAACCAACATACACAGCCCTTTCTAGATAAGACTGACACCCCTGTCTTAGGCAGTCAAAGGAAATGTTAAAGCTGTTTATCTGAGTAGTAAAGGAATATGTCCTCAGAACAAAAAACACAATTAAACACTACATATGAACACAGGAAAATTAGGAGTGGCACAACAGAAGCAAGTATATCCTTTGTTCTCCAAAAAGTTACTGATATCTAGTTGGATGGCTAGCTTCAGAGGCACCCCAGCCATTACATGTATTCATTAAATTTCACCATCAGCTCGATTAATTCATTAATTTATATTAAACTATTAATAATTAGTTTAAAGAGTCAATGAAGCATTAATTACCCATATAAGGTGGGGTAGTGATCGAGTCTAAAAATACATGCATGTATTGGACTCTAAATATTGGGGTGACTCTAGGAGAAGTCTGGAAATGGCTAAGCTGACACACTTTGACAGACATAATGTCAGTTTTATACGAGCATGTCATTTGAACATTTTTTTGTCTGCTTAAGACGTTTTAATGTCACATATACACATTTCTAGTGTTTCAGTTACCATTCATATACAACTGCTTATTCATACATCTTCATCTGTCTTCATTTGTTTTGTTCTTGTACAGCTGTCCTATAACATGGTGTTGATGTGTTACCGCCTAAACCAGCTATATTCATTACGCCAGAAGGCAACCCAGGGATATTGGGAGCAGGTGAGAATTTTGACCTGACTGTTTGTGCAGAATCAATCCTAAAAGCCATCTCATCTGAAATACTTTGTCTTCTCAGAATCCCTCTCATTGAGTGTTTCGAACAGAATAACATGAAAGAATAAGTGTAAAAATAATGTTTAGAGTCCTATTTGGACAGGGTTCACTTTTTTCTGGGAGAATTAAAGCAATTATCAGCGATGTCCATAACTTTAGTCCAGTCCGAATCTGCCCTGTCTGTAATTATTACAAGCCTCCAGAGTAAAAATTCTGGAGCGACACCAGTGGTGGTTCGGTAATGTGGGATGCTGGGGCGCTGCCCCTCTCCAAATATCTATTGAAGAAAATCTACTTAAACATGTACAACACAAATGAATTATGATAATGTGAAATATTTCTAAAATAGAATTTGTTTACTCATAGAATGCACCTGGTAGTGTGTCAGCATTCATTTAGAATTGATTCCAATCCTTGGTTAATTTCTGTTTGATATTTCCTGGGTGCAGGTTACTTGCCAAATGAGAGTTTATGTAAATCCTTCACTTTTTGACAAGCAAGCGACCTGCAGCTGCTGTCTAATAATTGCACCCCTGACATCCCCCACTTTTATTGGCAGCGAATTTGAATTTTCACTTGTGCGCCTTACTTAGCTAGCTGACCATTACGGTCAGGAAATGGTAACTGCAAGGACTACAGAAATCAGTGAAAATTTGTTTTTCCCTTACTAAAACGCCCTGTCACACCCTGGAAGAAAATAAGAGGATAAAGCAGTCAGCAAGTAATCGAGTGCTGGGTACACTCATTTGTAAACTACTGTATGGTTGGGAGGAAAAAGTTCTGTTTTTATTGTGGTTTATTAGTATGTTAAGTGGATAGGTCTACCAAAAATTAAAATTCTGCTGTAATTTGTGTTCTGTTTGAGTTAACTGTGATGTTAAAACAAATCCCACCCGTTCATGTAATCTCTGCTATCTCTGGCAATTTTGGGAAACTACACGCATTTCTTATCCTATCTGAATCAGCCAATCAATTCATATACTGAACCTCCTCAGGTAAAACTAATCCCATAAAATAAAAGGGCTTAGGGTTCCATGTTCCAAGGTGATTTAGTGCATACTATTCTGGCCACAAGTTCATTGGTTCTCTTTAAGACCTTCATGTGCAGTATGTGAACTGACATTCACTCAAGGTTACACCCTGCCTTAATGTCCTGTGCTTCTCAGAGTAAGCCTTTGGGGAACTGGATTATTTGTCATTAAAAGAGCCCTATTATGCTTTTCTTTGTTCATGTTTTATTTTGGGGGGGCTACTAGAATAGATTTATATGCTACAATGTTCCAAAACACATTGTTTCTCATACTGTACATCTCTATTCACTCTGTCTATAACTCTGTCTGAAATGCCCTGTTGGAGCTGTCAGTCCCACCCTTGGTGAGCCTACTGCTCTGATTGTTCAGCTTGCACAATTGGTCAGCTTGCCCTACACGTTCTGCCCCTGTCTGAAAAACTTGCTGCACAGGCTGTGGGTTGTATGAGGATGTGCCAAGCTTGCAGGTAGGTGACCAATAAAGATTGTATTTTGAGGTGACCTAACATGTCATTGAAATAAGGGCAGGAATTCCACAGAAATGTTTCAGGCAGATTATAGAACAGTTATTCCCTTTGGTGTGTACTTTGAACCTTAAGACTTTGCAGAGTTTTTACGTGCACATACAACAACACATATAACAAACTAAAGGAAGGGGAAAATTGAGAAAAGCATTATAGGTCCCTTTAAAAATTTATGTATGGATGGATGAATGTGAACTAGATGACAGACAGGCTTCCCTGAGACTCAGCTCTGTTCCTCCCCCCCAGAAGGCAGACAGTGACCAGGAAGAGCCACTGGCCAAGCCAATTTCCCTGAATCTCCAAAGATGCAACAGCAGATAATCATGGGGACTGAGAGATTTCAAGAGGACCACCATCCTCCTTGGATGTATGTGGCATGTACCAACATGAAGTGGCTGTACATCTGTGTTTAAGTAGCAGGAAACCAGCTTTTCTGGTGTTTCATATTAGCCACATTCTCTGTACAGCTTACAGAATGTATTAGGCTAGTTTATTCCCAAATGTCTTCAACGTGGTCAGTGATATGTGGGTAATATATATTTTTTAAAAAAAAATCATAGTTCTTTCTTGATTAGTACTTATTTATTTTTTAAAAAACTATAACTTTTTTCCTGTAAGTGTATTTCTACTAACTTGACTCAGAGCTCTGCACAAGAATTCCAATGTGCCTGGAATGTTGGTTTTATGCACAAATGGCAAATAAAAATCTCGTATTGTAATGACTTATTGGCAGTTTCAGGATGTATGCCATTGTGAGAGGTTGGATGAATGTGAGTATAGTAGTTTAACATGCCTTATGTAATATACATCATGACATAATTGTTGTAACAGTGTTGTGACAGATTAGGAATGCCATAATATATTTTAATAATTCTGTTCTTACTGCCCTTTATTTAAAATAAAATGTGTGCAAATGTATGTGAATGCAGTACGTAAAGTGTTTGTGTACTAACCTGAAACGAGCACTAACAACTTCCCTGCATGCCATTTACAAGGTTGGAAGACTTAAAGCTGGTTCAAACTTCTCCGCAGAAGTGCAACATTTGCTCATCCACTCTGCATATGCACACACAGAAATGTTCTTAGTTCTCCAGTCAAGCCACATACAATGCATGCACATGTGCAAAGTATTTCTATTTCCATTATTATTATTATTATAATTATTAATTATAATCATATAAATTATTATTCTGATATTTTCTGCACATATACCACAGCAGTGAGGTTTGTGTCTGTTTCTCTAAGTTTTACAAATTCAGAGGGCCAGCTCAAAGGCTTGCTAACTTTGGTCAGCTGGCTGGAATGAGATTTTTAATTCGCGACAAGTGTCCCCTCACATGCACACGCATTTGCACACATGTAACAGTTTTATTACCTTAATAATATTCTGTAGGGTTTGCAAACTACCTCAATGTTCATCAAAAACATCCATGTTCATTTTTAACATGGCAAATTGATCATGCGCAGTGTGTCCAGAGCATCATTGCGTGGACACAAATTTGGAGTGCGGCAGGTGCTTGTCCGCAGAGGTGCACAGTGACATCAAACGCGCCATAAACGTCGGAGCGGACACTGGTACGCGTGTGGGAAGTATGAACCAGCCTTCAGATAACACCCTCACCACACGTTTAACTAGGCTAATATTAAGTACAGTTGGTGGACCACTTCACCAAACCCGTACAATTTCTGTCCCCAGGACATATATATAATACATACATATGCATGAAAAGTTGTGCTTTTATACATGTTATTCTTAAGCAAAGTATCATCCACAATGTCCTCATTGCAAATAATCAAATCAAACATACATAATGTAAAACATTAATGAAAACTACCTAGAACACTGGAAAAATAGAGCATGTCACCTATCTCTGCTCACTGATTCTACACTTCACCATGAAATATAATTTAAAAACTATGATTTCAAATCCTTATTCTTTTTGCATTGTCTTGTGACGGTATTTCCTATTTATTCTTTAAATATATTTTCCTTATGGTAAATCAATAATAGTTAGTTAAAATACACATTTTAGTCATGTACCCAGTTTTTCACTGTTTCCCTTAGCTGTCGGAGAGCAAATAGGGTCTGGCCTGTTGGGGATCAGGGCTGGTGTAGTGTTGAGACGTTGTCCGCTGCATGGCACCACTTGGTCCCAGTTTGACATAACTCATCTGAGTAGGCCCAAGGAAGGTCTTGTCTCTCTGGCAAGATGAGCATCTTCCTTTGCTGTCAGGGGAGCTTCAAAAATAATTTCGGTGGTGGCTCTCTCTGAGGTACAGAGCCTGGACAGCGGCTAGACCTCTGAAGGTAGGTGCACTTGCTTTTGGTCTGGTCACTCTGATGGCTGCCATACTTGGGGAGTAGCTGTTGCTGTGGTGGATCTGCTCCTCCCAATGGTTCTGATGTCAATTCTTTCCATGAGCGTATTATGAGAACCAAGTGAGGGCACTCCTTCGGTGTCTTGTTTGTTGTCTCCATGTATGCTCCAACCACAGTGAGTGATGTCTCGTTGAGGGAGACATTTTACTCACGACTTTCCTTGGTGGCACTCTTCTGGCCGTGGGTGACTTCAGTATGACCACTGGCACTGATAGGGCTGCCTATGAGTATTGTGTCCATCCCTATGGGTCTAGTGACCGGCTTGAGAGTAGCTCCATGTTCCTTGACTTTGCAAAAGGTCAGGGGTTGCGTGTCGCTGGATCCTGGTTCCAACCCCCTGAGCTGCATTGTTGGATTTGGTACTCCAATGCTGGTGGTGTGGCAAAGGAGATTGATCACATCCTCATGAGATACTGGAGGCTTGTGCAGGACTTCAGGGTCTACAGAAGTGCCCAGTTTGTGAGTTCTAACCACACACTTGTTGTTGCTAATCTAAAGATTCAGTTTAGGTCTAGTAGGCTACCACCTACTAGGAGAATGAGGCTTAACTTGGCCAGACTCCAAGATCAAGCTGTTTCTGATGACTTTGCATGCAGGTTGTGTGAGGACTGTACCGGGAACTGAGGAGGACAGCTATGAGGGCAGATAAGGAGGTGTTTGTTGGGCGAATTAGTGAGCAGGTGGCACACCGTCTGTGGTCTATTGACCCACATCCTGCTTACAGAGGAATCGAAGCATTATGTACATCGGAATCTGTTCCTCAGAGACTTGCAGTCAGGGCAGGTGATGGAACGGAGCTTACGGATGACACTGCTGCTTGGCCGGCTATGTTGAACAGTTGTTTAACGCTGATCCTCCACCTAGGATGTTGGACACCTCTGGGTCCACAGTTCTTGAGGCTGATCATCTGATCAGCTGTGAACCATCCAATCTCACTGAGATTGCACATATGGAAGGCCTCAAGGATCGGTAGTATCCAGGGTGGACTTCTCCAGGCTGGTGGTAAGGCTGTTCTCTGGGAATTGTGGGTAATCTTTGCTTCCATTTGGGAGACAAGAATCATCCCAACTGACTGGAAATAAGACTTAAAAAGACTGGAAAGGAAGGGTGTTCACCTGGATTGCAACAAATACAAGGGAATAATACTGCTCTCAGTGCCGGGTAAGGTCATTCTTTACAGGATCCGTGATCACTTACTGACCTACCAGTAACTGGAGCAGTCTGGTTTTATGCCTTTTTTTCCCCTGTCGTACCCAGCAGTTTTGCAAGCAGAATGTTAGTCTGGGTGCTTTATTGTGCCAACACTTTTATTTTGCCAAGTGGAGCTTCGGATTAAGCTGCTCTTCTTACTTGAGGTGTACTCTTTTTTTGGATTAATGTGCCACAAAGCCGGAGCTGACAGGAAAAGTTAACTGAAGTAGAAGAGATAAAGAGAGGAAGAGAGGAGGGAGAAAGAGAGGAGACAGAAGTGGAAAAATAGACAAATACAAAAATATATAAGTAAATAAAATGGTCAGACAGAGAGAGACAGGGTAAGAAAAATAATGAATGACAACAAGGAAAAACAGGAAAAAGTAACAAAAGGACAGCTTCTGCATCTTAGTACTGGACAATGTGGACATTGTATCATCACACCAGCTGCTGTATCTGAAAAACAAGATCCAGGTCCACACACAAAAAGTACAAAGAAACCAATGGTACCATTATGACAGAGAATGTGCTTGTGCCAGTATCTGCTTCTGGAATTAAATATGTTAATACCAAAGAGAAAAATATGTAAGCAGACCAACAGGAACATGGTCTGGATATCACCGCACCAGTATCTGCATCTCAAAAGAAAGGTTGGAGGCCACACACAGACACACACAAGAAAGGGAGAGAGGGATAAAATAGGGCAAGAAAGCCCTAGGCTCTCTTGTGTGTGCGAGCGTGTGAAAGTGTGTGTATGTGTGTGCGCGCGCATATGTACATGTGTGTGTGTGTGTGATAGGTGATAATGCCGCAGGGCAGCGGGCACCAAGCAAGGCACGCCCGGAAGTGCGGCGCCAACACCCAGGGGGGCACCACCGCCCCCGCCCCAATCCAAGAAGGTGTCTGGGGCCTCATCTGCGCCGGCATAGCCGGCTAGCCATTCATACAGAAATACCCACATTCACCAAACACTCGCACCCCACCACACCCGCACCACCCCATCACCAGCGTGCTCCCCCGTCCCAGGCCATACATGCAGACAGCCGGAGCATGAATCCTCACCACATACACACACTCATCTCAGGGCTCGGCAGCAGTGCCCTGGAATTGTCCAGTGGATGGCTCCAGCGGATGTTCCCCCACCCCCTAGGTCGCAGGGTAGTGGCACCCCACCGAGGGCCAGCAGCACCCGGTGGATGCCACTGCACCGCACCCGCCATCCCCCAACTCCCCCAGTTCGCCCACCAACCCCCTTCATCATTAGGAATTGACACGTGTGTGAAACTAAGATGCAATTAAAATGTGGGGGACATAAGTGGGGGATGGATACCCCAGCTAGAGCTGCAGTCCTCCCCCACCAGCCCCCACAAGCCCTCAATGTCTAAAGTGGAGTTAAAATAGAAGGGAAGGGAGCCGCACCGTCCAACTGTGGGGTGTCAGGGCAGCTGACCCAGGATCTACACAGCTCCCCTCGCCCTCCAAAAGCCTTTTTTGAAAGAGTGGTATGACATGAATGTATGTCTAAAGTGCAATTATAATAATAAAGGGGGGGTGAGTGGCTAGTCACCCTCCCCCCTCCCTCTGTGTTATGCAGTGTGATGTTGTGGGTGTGGTGTCTAAAGTGGAATTAAAAAAGTTGGGGGGTGACTAGCTGATCACCCCCCAGTACCTACATGTAGTCTAGTATAGGTTGGGTGTGGGCTGGGGGGGGGGCGTGGGGGAACACAGCAGGGCAGCGGGCATCAGGCACGACATGCCTGGATGCACAGCACCAACACCCACGGGGGTGCCACTGTCCCCCGCCACAGCACCCCTGCCCCAGCCCAAGGTGGGTATCCGGAGCCTCATCTGCACAGGCCTCGCCAATGAGCCACTCAAACAGACATCCACATTCACCAGACAGACTGACCTGGGACCTGTACCCTCTGTGCCTTGCCCCGGTGCCCACCCCACAGAGGCCAGCATGCCCAGGGGCTCCCAGAGCGACACCCTAGCCAATCCTACATGGGAAGGGCACCCAGGAGGACACAGGCCCCCCCGGCACGGATGAGGGCCCCACCCCAGCAGCGGGCCACCCGGAACCTGGAACCCAACCCCGCACCCACGAGACCTAGGCCACCCGGCCAGGGCCGGCGACCCCTGCCCAGGCCGTCAGGCTTCCCCCACGCCCACCAGGTAGACGCCCCCAGCCCCCCCACCCCACCAACCCAGTGCCGACCCACAACCCCCAGCCCAGGAACCACAGGCCCCCAGCCCCACGGAGCCCCCCCCACCATCCAAGGGACACAAGGAACGACAAAGTCACGACCCCACACACCCACTAAGTGATGGAGTCAATTATTGGGGACCAGAGAGAGTTGAAATTGGACGATTGATTCTTGGAGGAAGCAGACATTTGCTCCATACTAATATGGTCCAACAAGAGACCCTGATTAAAACTCAAATTATCTTTTGATTTCCAATTTATAAGAATAGTTTTCTTGGCAAAGCACAAGGCAGTGAAAACCATTTGTGTTGAACTACCCTCCAGATCCATATTACTTACCTAGGAAGCATAATCTCAGGGAGGCCGGAATATTATACCCTAAATACGTAGATAAATCTTCGCATACCCTCTGCCAAAATGTGTGAACAGCTGTGCATTCCCACATAGCGTGCATATAGCCATCTGGTGCATTATCTGTGCAGTAAGGGCAGGTGTCGGATTCTATGAGGCCCATCTTGAACATCCTTTGTCCTGTGTAGTGTGTTCTATG
>JABFEA020000054.1:9679203-9689926 GCA_019775915.2 Cyphomyrus plagiostoma
GCTATCCTATCAATATGGGCCAACATTTCTAAAGAATGCTTTCAGCACCTTGTTGAATCAATGCCACGTAGAATTACGGCAGTTCTGAAGGCGAAAGGGGGTCAAACACCCTTTAGTATGGTGTTCCTAATAGTCCTTTAGGTGAGTGTATTTCTCTTTGCTATAAAAGAACATAAAACTTTAAAACTGGCGTGAATAAACTCATTTGAAATTGAAATTAAGTTAAAGAGATAATTCCAGTATATTATAGTATGATGCACTTATAAGGTGAATTTCAAGTTTTTAGTTGTTATTATTTGTCACGGATACAGGTGGTCCTGGCACAGGGGCAGGGCATTATGCAGACAGGGAAAGGAGATGACAACTCATGGTAACACAAGGGGTTTAACTGAACTGAAAACACTAAGGAAACAAAACAAAACAAATGGACCATGAGGAGTCAAAAAGTAAAACTGGAAAAACAAAGACTAACTACAAAATGGTCAGGGTGACAAGGAGGAGGCAGGCGGGGAACAAAGTACACAAGGGTTAAACAAGGGGGAACTTCTAACAATCTACAAAAATACCTTCTGAAATGATACAGCTGGGGCTGTTGACCAGCAGCATGGCAGCCGTGTTGGCCAGTACAGCGGAGGTAAGTCTGACCCCCCTTTGAGGGGGTCCAGACGCTGCTCCAGGACCAGCGGCACCATGTCTGGTATAACAACACTTTCCCTGCATTCCGGATTCTGGTGCAGGACTATGGCGTACCTGAGTTGTATCGCGGGGCAGTGCCCATCTTGCTGTGCAACGGGCCCAGCAATGCGCTCTTCCTCGGCCTCCGCGGGCCCATCAAAAGCAGCCTGCCTCAGGCCGAGACCCACGCTGGCCAGCTGCTCAGCGACTTCACCTATGGTGGCCTCTGGGAGCCACGCTGGGCTTCCTTTACTACCCACTGAATGTGCTAATGGGTGATGATACTGCACATCATCTGCAGTGAGCGGGGTGGTAAACTGAGCCATCTTGATCTACCGAGGGGCGCACCTCAATTACCACCGCTCCCTCCTGTCTTGGGGCATCACCAATGCTGCCTATGAGCTTTTAATGAACATAAGAACATAAGAAAAACTGTTTAGCCTTGAGCAAAGGAGACTAAGGGGGGGGCATGATCCAGGTCTGTAAGATTCTAATGGGTCTGGAAGCTGTTCAGCCAAATGGCTATTTCAATATTAGTTTAAATACTAAGACTCGTGCCCAAAAGTGGAAGTTAGGGGGATAACATTTTAAAACAAATTTGAGGAAGTATTTCTTTACACAGCGTGTAGTTAAGAGTATGGAATAGTCTTCCAGCGAGTGTAGTGGAAGCCAAAACCCTGGGTTCCTTTAAATCAGAGCTAGATAAAATTTTAACAACACTGAGCTATTAGTTAAGTTCTCCCCAAATGAGCTTGATAGGCCGAATAGCCCCCTCTTGTTTGTAAATTTCTTATGTTCTTATGAAACAATGGCTAAACAAGGAACACAGGATGCTAATATACCTGGCAAAGTAGTGCTGTAGTTCTCGAGACCGGTCTCAAGACCATTTTTTTGTGGTCTCGGTCTTGTCTTGGTCTCGACACTATTTGGTCTCGGTCTTGTCTTGGTTTCGGACATAGCGATCTCAATGGGATGGGGAACAAAAGAGAAAACAGCACATCCTTACAGAACAGTATCATTATTTTTTACGCATCTCAGTTCAAATGCAACCAGTCAGATGCATCTATTTTAAAAACGTCACACAGTATACATTTTGTCAATGGTCACTGCCAATGCTTCACAGTCCACACACGTCATACACATCGTATCATGGCAAAGTCAGCAAAGAAATTTCTGAAAATGTCCGCATTTATAATTCAAATAAATTAGGTATTTTACAGTCATTAGAAAGCATGGTCTTGGGGGTGCAAGTTAATCTGGAGGCTCATTCTCTTCAATTCAAAGCAAAGGGTCATTACATAGCTGTATTGATATCTTACCCGAGGCCTCTGTCCCTGGTATGAGAGACTTAATGTGAACATCTGGTACATCCCATCTCTTTCCCTCGACGAGGTCTGATAAAATGGTTATAGGAGAGGATTGCTGAGAATATAATTTTCCATCAGGCCTCATAACTATGACAAATCTGGGAGATTTTAAATGAATATGGACAATATGATTGAAAAGATAACATGAATTTGATTTAACGACGAACGACACTTTACAGCAATGCCTTTTTTCTCTACAGTTGATCTGAATAATATGATGTCAATTCTATCCCTAGTCTGTTTTCGGTCTTGGTCTTGGTCTCGACTATTTTTGGTCTTGGTCTCGGACTTTGTCTTGGTACCCTCAAGTCTCGGCAGTGTCTTGGTCTTGATACCCTCCGGTCTCGGCAATGTCTTGGTCTCCGTTTAGGCGGTCTTGACTACAACAGTATGGCAAAGCAAACACAAGGCAGCTGTGAGCGTGTAAAATGAGAGTGGTGTTTTTTTGGCTGCAGAACACACGCTACTGATGGAGCTGTATGAAAAATACAAAAATGTAATTGCATAAAAAGGCAATACTGCGGCCATAAATAAAGCAAGGGAGTTCACTTGGCAATGAATTGCAGACTAAATGCATAAATTATATAAAGTACGGTGGTATAGTGGTTTATACTGTCGCCTTACATCGCAAAAGTTCTTGGTTCATTCCCCATAGCCAACAAGGAACCTTCTTGTCACGCCCACGGGGGTGGGGCCTGACAGGTGGAACACTTTGAACACCGAACAAGCTCCCTTATAAGCGGAAGGGAACTTTGCGAAGTATTGAGCCCATGTTTCGGAGCCTTGCTGAGCGTTTTTCCTGTCTTCCGTCAACCCTCCTTCCCTCGCCTTACCCGTCATCCTCGTGTGCGATCCTGACCCGCTTACCTTCCTTCGTCAGACCCGCTCCCGACCTTGAACCTTCCGTTCTGCTGAGCCCGGCTTTCCTCGTCATCCTCTCCCTGTGTGTTCCTGTCCTGTCTCTCCCTGTTGGACAGGCCCCTCCGGTAACGACCTCTGCTTGCCATCCATGACCACGATTCCTGCGCGCCCCTTTGGTACCACGTCATCGGCTCATCCAGGGACCACGCCCACGCCCACGGCGCTCGCCATCGGCAACCCGGCAGCGAAGACATCGCTCCCTTGCTGCACGGAGCCTTTCGCCTCTTTTTCGTTGGGTTTTTTGACTCCATTAAAGTCTCCGTTCCCTTGCATCCCTGGATCTCTGTCTCCCTTCTTTCCCGGGTGTGACACTTCTGGGTTAAATTCACGTGTCAGTCTTACTGTTTTGCACAAATAACCGTATCTTGTCTTTGCTTTTTAGTAATAACTAAAACTAGACTGCAACTGAACAAAATATAAAGTATATTCCTGTTCATATTGTTTTAATGTTTTTTTAATTCAATTTCAGTCATTGCATTTCATGTTTGACATTTCTAATATGGGTACACTTTTAATTATTTTGGAATGAATTAGAATGCGGAGACATGATTTTTATACGCTTTATTAAATTTATTACACGACATGAGTAGTGAGAGCACGGAATTTTGTTTGACGGAACGATCTTTTGGGAATCTGTTCCCATACGTCGGACGTTCTTTGAGACAATGCTTAACTAAACGAGACAATTAAATTGGTCTGGAGCAGACTTCTTCACTCGCCTAAGTTACCGTGGTAGCTCAGCAGGGATTCATTTAAGACACGTTGATGGAACAGAACTCCAATTTAAATGAGTCAGACTTGTCGAAATAAGTCAGAATTTCCCTTAATCCTGCTTTGTGGAATACCCCCCAGGTTACTTGTCCGTCTTTGTTGATAAACAACAATATCAAATCAAAGAAGCCTAGACTGTAATATAGAAAAAGAGGTGTTCCTTGTTCTGAATGCCATATATTAAGAGAAAAAAATGCTCTTCTTATTTTATCCTGTTCATTTTATATTTAAATGCTAAAAAAAAAAACATATTTAGGTGTGTAATTTTGGGGGGCCGGGAACCAATTAATTGGTTTTCCATTATTTCTTATGGGGAAAAATTCGATCAGAACTCGAACTTTTTAGGATTCGATCCGGAGTCCACTGTGTACAGTGGTACCACGGTTCCTCTCCGGACTCCGGAGAGGGGCGCCATTCCCCAGTCCCTCATACCAGGAGGCACAAGATACTGTTTGAATGAGGACAACAATTGTAGCACACCTGGTTCAAGCTGAGTTTTTCATGCCATAACAGGTTAGAAATAATAAAAATAATAATAATAATAATAATAATAAAAACAGTAATAATGTTATGTGCAAAGCTTTTACTACTCCTGGAACAGAAGGGTGCTTGAAGAGTTTAAGCTCTTGTTTGCCAATTATGATGATGGGTCTTGCTGTGTTTACTATACAGTCATGCTCTCTGCTGCTCTTTTACAGATGATGGGTGCAAAACACGTGCTATACGACAGGAAGTGCAGGGGCAGCAGTATCCAGAAGCCGAGAAAGAAGACTCATGAGAGTGTGCTCTCACATATAAAATAACATTGTGCTGTTACGCAATTAAAGATGTACTCATCCTGATGCATGTCATGATTGTTTCATGTGGTCTTGCGAACAGTGGTTACCCCCCCCCCAAAAAAAATGTTTATTATGCCCCCAGATAAATGTGTATTTATTGGCTTAAGTCATAAATAGCTTTTTATGTTACATGTGATAATATCGGTTTCCTCCGGGTACTCCGGTTTCCCCCCACAGTCCAAAGACATGCTGAGGCTGATTGGAGTTCCTAAATTGCCCGTAGGTGTGCAGGTGTGAGTGGTTGGTGTGTGACTGTGCCCTGCGATGGGCTGGCCCCCCATCCAGAGTTGTTCTCTGCCCCGTGCCTGTTGCCTCTGGGATAGGCTCTGGGCCCCCTGCGACCCAGTAGGATAAGCGGGTTAGAAAATGGATGGATGGATGTGATAATATTGTATACAGTACATGTTGTAATCAATCCAAACATAATATCACTTCTCGAAATTCCCGTTGCTGGTTATATTTAGCACCCGGGGGAACGGAGTGCACTAAATCAGTATTTCATTTGGTTATCAAAAAGTGAAGGGCTTTAGTTTGCAGCACAGGATGCAGCGGGACCTGTGAAGAGAAGTGTGAAAGGTGAACGAAGGTATATATCGTGACAATGTCACTTTTTCTATATAGTCAGATACCTGATGTGTACAGAGAAGCTGATATTTGCCTGGCACAGAAAGGTTTAAGGTATTAAAATGGTCCCCCTACAGGCACAATCGCGTCATTGCACTGCGCTGCGAAGCATTTAAGGTGAACAGGTTTTAATCCGAATAAGGAGCTGCGAATAAGTAGCCAATTTCAGCCTCGTAATTTGCAGCGTGTCTTTTTGTTGCGGAAATGATCGAATATGGCTGAACTGCCTTCCTTAGTTAATGTACATTAGAAAAAACACAATTTCCTAATTAATATTTATCTAACTCGGCTCACTGTAAAATATGTTTACTAAGTTTAATTTATTTATTCAGGGGTTGAGTTCCCTAATTTAGAAATCCTAGAATCGCCCCTGGTATGGTGTATGGATCAAAATATTAATTTATAGTAGGTGATTTGTATTATGGATTACTAATCGAATTACTAATCAATTTTTTCCAGTTGCTATTAGAATAATATTCCATTTAGCCCTGTTCGTAACCCACACCTACTCCACACACACGTAGAAACGTGTATAGAGTATGGATCGAAATATTTATTTCTTTCCATGTAAAATGAGATATTACTCTTTGCTGAAAAGGGAGAACGTAAAACATTGAAAATGGCACGAATACATTAATCTGAAATTTGAAATAGGTACAGTATATTACCATGCTGCATTTATACGGGCTGAATTTCACGTTTTTAGAGATTATTTTTATCAACGTTATTATTGTTGTTGTTGTCGATCTTATTTAAAATTCATACATTTGCTAAGGCATTGAGTCTTTCTGAGCTGAGTTTGGGAAGAGAAATTTTCCCTTCCAGATGTTCCAACCAGTGTTATCATACTTTTGCTTACTCAATGAAATTTTATTGTTGTTGTTTAATAATGATTCTTTAAGATTATTTTCAATTTTCATTTGAAATCAAGATTAGTTTTAGTTACACCTGTGGCTTCATTAGTTTGTAATCGTTCTCATTTTAAAGATACTTTTCTATTTAGTCTGCAAAGGGTCGATGCCCTGCCTTGGGTTATTCCCGCCATGCGGCCGTAGGTTCCGGACCCCCGCGACACAAGCGGTTACAGAAAATGTATGAATGAATATCAATAGTCCCTTCCCTCCTGTTGTAGCAACTCTATATGTATAAAATAGACAAACGCAAAATTATTAGCTATTGCATTGTTTATTTAACAGAGTAATTTTACACTAGTGAGCAGGAGTCTGATCACGGAGGGTGAATCTGGGACACCGGCCCAATCTGGATAAGATTGCCCACTACAGGGGTGTAGTGGCATATGCAGTTGGGTATTGCTTGGTAAAGGATGTTGTGTACCCTATGGTCATTGTGCCATACAGTACACTTCGCCATATATAGTTTAAAAAGGGAGAAATAATCATAAAAACGTTAATAAAATAAAAAGAAAATAATAAAAACAAATAATGATAAATCATTATTCCTTGTATGTGTACATTTATAGCCATATGCAGACCATTGGGTGTTGTGCAGTTTCTTCATTACACACATAACTTTAGAAGGACAACAGTCGCCTTAGAAAAAGAGTACAGCACTTTGATGAAGTACTCCTTATTCAGGGATGACCGTTCGATCAGTTGCTCAAACCCAGTTGTTCGAACTCTTCAGTCGATCGGTCCACTGCATACTACTGTAAGCACGGAGTTGCAGCGAAAAGCTGCATGCCTAACCGGTCTTTCTGGGTAAAATTACCTACCCCTGTGCTAATCAATACTTTGCAGTCTGAGAATTGTCTCTATTGCTCACTACAAACAGTTACCGTACTTATGACCAGAGACCCACACAACAATTACATTTCAAACTATACATTTTCTATTAGGTATAAATTTTGTTTTGTTGGCATTGTTGCCAACTCCTCAGCAAGGAAAGTCGCTATTGGTTGACCCATAATGTCATAGTGCATATAATTATAATGGTCGCTGTAGGAGAGAGGATAATGTCGCGGGAAAGACAAAAAGTGGTTAAAAACACCCTAAATACGTTCAGAACTACAAATGAACTTTTTTTCACAATTCCAACCCTCCTCCTATATCTGGGCTTGGGACCGGCAAAAGTGACCCAAAGAGACACTCTGGCGGAGTTACTTATTCTTGAAAACTGTCATTTAATTGTTTACTTGGCGGAGTTTTTGGCAAGAAGCCAGGGCAGGATCAGCCAGTGGTGACTTCGCGCATGCGCGATTTATTTGCTGTCTGGATGCGGAAGAGTGAACATCTCCTTCTGTGATTGCGGCTGGGCGGGGCTGCTGCGCGAGGACTGTCCGCTTGTGAATGCTTTGGGACGGTAGGGGAGCCCTTGGCAACACCCGCTGCGTGGTGCTTCCACGTCAGAGTCTCCAAATATGTCCAATCACACAAAAAAAAAGTCGCTAGATTTGTCGTTAGTCGCTTTTTTGAAAACGAGTCGCCAGAGAGGTCTAAAATCCCGCTAAATATAGCGATTTGTCACTAAGTTGGCAACACTGGGTAAGAGCTCCTACAACTTGACTCTTCCCTCCACCGCTCTGAGTAGCTTATTTCAAGGATCTTGATTTGCCCAGCTGACGGAAGTCCTGCCCCTCCCACGTAAATTATTGGGTGCTTCTCTGTGTCATGGAAAACCCTGAAGTAGAGAACAGGGGAGTATTTGGTGATTATTTTTAACAACTTAGTTTTGACTTTTGGTTTTGTCTTACGAACTTGGCGATTTGTATACGGTCTTTGGTCGTATACCTGTATACAACTTGAGTTTTGTGTTCGTTAGTTTTTATACAAATCCAGCGAGTGCCACTTTCGTTTCACACCCTCTTCACTTGTATTAAGAAGTTGAAGAGACTCGTGTGCTTCTTTATATAGGTTAACAAGAGCAGAGTTAATTTCTCTCGTTATTCACAAGGTTACTAATGGCCGTGATATTTGATTTAAAAAAAAAAAAAAAAAAAAAGTGTTCCAGACTTGCCCCCACTTGTCCATCATTTGCAGTCAAATAGCCTTGGACATACAAATCTTGCAACAATCCTGAGCACTGAAACGCTACATTATTTCTCAGGATTTGTTTTAATTAGCCCCCCTACTATACAGGGGCACCAGAAATCTACAACACCAACTGACTGATGTTACTTTTGTGTGACAGAAGGGAATGAGCCTACACTCTGTTAACAACAGTTTATTATTAATTATTATTATGGTCTCATCTTTGACCAAATTGCTCTGAAGGCAAATTAATTTGGTGCAGAAAAGAGGGCTGTGTCATGACCATCACGAAGGCTCTTCACATGTGTTTGTTCACCATCTCCTCCAGCTTGTTTTTGTCTGCCCCCGAAAATTCACATACCTACAAGAAAAAGGTGTAAAAAGATTACCTGTATTTACAACACATTTAACAGTACCAATATTTTACCAACTGTGTGCAAGACAAATCAAGCACCCAATGAGATCGTACTTTAACTAAAATAACTGGTCAAAGGACACATTTTCAGTGAAGAGACCATTTCCCCCCCCCCCCTCCCAACACAAAGGGGTGAGAAACAATTGCTGCCTGGGTTAGCCTATTGGGAACCAGACTAGATATTGGGAAATGAGAAAAATGACTCCGTATGATAAAGGAGCATCTGCTCTCACCTTCTCTCCGTTTTTGTAGAACTGGAATGTCGGCATGCAGCTTACTCCACAGGAGCTGGCCACATCCTGGAGGGAGAAGCACATGAGAGGCAAACCAGTTGTAAAACACCTACAGAAGTCTGCAGCTCTTAGAAACATGAGCTAAAGTGAAAACAGAACAGTCTTCGATATTTGATGTTTTGAAAGAAAATGGAAAGTATTGCACTATATTGTTGATTATTCAAGATTTTGTAAAAGTTTTGCAGACAAACCTGCAAAGCAGAGGTCATACATGAAAACCTGAGTATACTGAAGCTACACCTGTGGGTGCGGGACACTGAAACACACCTACCTGAACAGGGTACCAAGACCAGGGGCCTGTACCAAGAAACAGGATTTCTTCCAGAGTTGGAAAGCTTGTTGGATTTAAGGTACCCCCATTAAAATGGTCTTTATCTTTGTTCACTAACATTTAGCCCAGACTACTTTAAATCCAAACATTATCAAATAAAATTTGGAGAGTGTGAATTGGGACTTTGCCATCCTGTTCATTTGGCCTCCCCTGCAGGACGGGCTCCCCCTTTGAGTCTGGTTCCTCCCAAGGGTTCTTCCTTCTAGGGAGTTTCCTTGCCACTGTCGCCTCTGGCTGCTCACTGGGGGCTTTGGGCAGGATAATGTAAAGCGCTTTGATATAATGTAATGTTGTGAATATGTGATACAAATAAAACTGAATTGAATTTTATGGCTAAGCAAGGAATCCTGCTTCATGGCATAGGCCCCATCTCCAGGTAATCCAGCCGTAGTTGAAATTAAAACCTTGAGTGTTTATAACCATCATAAGGTCTGCTGGCAACAACAAATATGACTTTGGTATTCTGAATGATTATACACAATCCTAACCCCCAGAGCAGATCTCTAGCCAATGTCTGCCATTTATTGCGCATCTCAAGTCAGATCATAGAACATAAGTGGAATAATAATGAATATCAGCACTGCTCCACTGCCACACCCAGCATGAGAAATATGCAGAAGAACCTGTCTGCAGTGCAGTCCTGCTTCATACCTGTGCCTCATCCACATCGACTTTCACAAAGACCACATCCTGGTAATCTTCAGAGAGTTTCTGAAAGAGAGAACAATCTGTTTTAACATGGACATCATATGCATGCCTCAATGCAATATTTAATTAGCAAGTTCACACAAGCCAAAACGATCAGATCCGTCGGCAGGGGAGCTCCTGTCAGACGTCCCCATCACACACAGGCCAGCACATACACACCTGGAAGATGGGTGCGATTGCCTTGCAGGGGCCACACCATGTGGCAGTGAAGTCTATCACCACCAGCTTCTGCCCAGCATCCTTGAGCGTATTGTCAAAGTCAGCCTAGTATCAGCACAAGGGAAAGATAAGACTTGGCACACTTCAATTATGCCCAGGGCTCTCATGTCTCACATAGTGACCCTGAGGTACATGCATTTCAGCCAGTGCACACATCCACACGCCGCACCTTGGCTTTCTCATGCTGTGAAATTAGGGATGACGCCCACCAAGATGTCTCGTTACATAGAATTAATGGACGACGTGCAGGCAAACGGAGTGGAGTTCTAACTGTCCCCATCGAGTTAGCACTGTTGCAAACTCCTCAGCAAGGAAAGTCACTATTGGCGGTCCCAAAAGTTGCTGAATGACCCCATCGCCTTATTTGTATAACGCGCATGTAATTGTAATGGACGCTGTAGGAGAGAGGAATAATGTCGTAGGAGAGACAAAAACGGTTTCTCTATAACAGGGGTGCCCAATCTTATCCGCAAAGGGCTGGTGTGTATGCGGATTCTCACTGCAACTCCCTAATTAGATTACTAATTAGAGGACTGATTGGCTGAAGAGTCCTCACACCTGGGTTTGAACAGC